>ML295266.1:453-13205 GCA_005239495.1 Nicotiana undulata
AAATACTATCGTAGTATTGGAAAATCTAGGATAGTTATCTTAAGAATCATTTGCATATCAAGAACTTCCCATTAGAAATATATCATATTAATACCTACTTGCATTACACTCCATGAAAGGGGACACAACCTTGGTTAATTTACCCATATTAATTACAATCTAAATTAGTTTCCATTATTACTACTCTTTCTTCAAAATAGTAAACTATTAATCACCACCTTTTTGTTCACTAACAGAATAGAATTTCGATTAGAGTTAAGAACCACACTAACATAGTGATATTTTCACACCTATTCCCTGTGGGATTCGACCCCAACCTTTTTGGGTTAATATATTTGACTTCGACCGCTTTACACTAATTTAGAAGTGTAATTTGAGCGTATCACTAAGAGCTGGAGATACCGTGGTAGCTGTCTGGCGTCTGCAGTCCCTATTTCTCCTTCCTTATCTTTTCTTTCATTGTATTCGGATCCAAACTATTATAGACGTTTCATTCCTAGACTGGTTATGTATATATGCTCATGGGCTCAGTGACACCCCGATATTGGGAGCTATTTTCCGCATTTGTATTTTTTTAAGTTTCACCCCTGTTTATGAAAACTTTGCTCATTTAAACTTTTTGGATTCATTTCTGTTAAGTTTTGGAAGTATTTTGGAAATTGTTGTCTTGCCTAGTACAATCGATAGACGCCATCACGATAGGTTAGGATTTGGGTCGTGAGAAGTTGGTATCAGATCCTAGGTTACATAGGTCTCACGAGTCTTGAGCTGATTAGTAGAGTCTTGCGGGTCGGTACAGAGACGTCTGTACTTATCTTCGAGAGGCTGCCGAACCCTTAGGAAACTTCACGTTCTTCAAGATTTGTCGTGCGAATATGTTGATTCTGGTAGCCAAACTCCTTTTATTCTATTCTCTCACAGATTGTGAGGACACGTACTATTGGACAAGATGGACAGCCACCAAGTCTACCAGTCAAGGCCGCGAAAGGTCGAGGTCGCGGTAGAGGCCGTGGTAGGGGAAAATGTGCAGAGGTGAAGCTCGTACAATAGCTAGGGCATCACCTGCAGATCCACCAGTTGACCCAGTCAAGAGCAAGTTCTGGTTGTGGATGAGCTTGTGGGGCTAGCTCAGGCATCACCCGTACCCATTGTGATTCAAGGCCTTTAGGAGGCCTTAGCTTAGTTCTGACCATGTACGTCTTGCTCAGTAGGTCTCTGTTCCGGCCACAGCCACTTCTCAGGTCGGGGGAGGTACTTAGACTCCCGCCGCCCGCACACTAGAGAATGTGATGCTGGGACTCCAGACACCGGGGCCACTACCAGCCAAGCCGGTTGCAGCTGCGCAGCCCCATGTGGTTCCTGTTATGTATGATCATGAGCAACGCAGATTGGAGAGGTTTGGGAGACTCCGGCCTCCATCATTCAGTGGTACATAGGCAGATGATGCTTACGATTTCTTGGAAAAGTGTCAGAGGATTCTCCGTACATCAGGTATTCTACAGACCAGTGGGGTCCCGTTCACTACTTTTTAGTTCTCTAGGTTTGCCTTCAATTAGTGGGAGGCTTATGAGATGTGTAGGCTGGTCGGCGCATCACCACTTACATGGTAGGAGTTCTTTGTTCTCTTCTTGGAGAAGTTCGTGCCGCAGTCTCGTAGAGAGGAGCTGCGCATGCAGTTTGAGCAGTTACGCCAGGATGATATATCTGTGACGCAGTACAAGATGAGGTTTTCTGAGTTGGCCCGTCATGCATTTTGGTTAATTCCCACTGATAGGGAGAGGATCAGGAGGTTCATTAATGGCCTGACATTTCAGTTGCGATTGCTTATGACTAGAGGGTATTTGGTGCTACATTCGATGACGTTGTTGACATTTCTCGACATATAGAGATGGTCCGCAACCAGGAGCGGGTTGAGATGGAGGCCAAGAGGTCTCGTGGATCAGGTGGTTTTACTGGTGTTCCTTCAGGAGGTCAATTCCACCACGATAGGGGTCGTCCTTACAGGCATGCTCAGGCGGCTCGTCTAGTTCACCATGGTGAATCATCTAGCCATGGTTCACACAGTTTTCAGTAGGGTCACTCATCTCTCAGTGCTCTTCCAGCTCAGAGTTCGTCCCGTGCTACATCGGTTCAGGGCTTGCATATGCCAGGTCCTTCTACCAGTTATCCCGGTGCTTGATCGGCTCCTACCTACACCACTATATAATGGCAAGGAGGGGTCGATGTAGCTTTTAACCGAGAGGATCGGGATCGATATCAACTTAGAAGATTAGAATTGGGTTCCTATCCAATCTAGTTATGTATCTTATCTTTAATTACTTTCTAGTCATAAGTTGGTTTTGATTCTATTCTAGTTTAAAGCTATTGATTACTAAGAAGAAGCTAAGTATAATATTTTTGTAAGGGTTTACTAAATTTATAAAAGGCACTAGGGAAGAGACTTACACCTAGGAGAATACCTGACGAGATCTAGAATTTAGGACAAACTTGTTGTACATGGGCTCGTGATATAACCTCACACTCAATTACTCACCCTATACCTCTCGGTAGTTTGGGTGACTTTGCCCAAATTGGCTTTCTCAAGCCTAATCGGGTGTTTCAACAGTGCAAGTGAAATTGGCTCAAGTCGGGTATTACTATCTCAAGGTTTAACCCTTTAATTTGGGCTATCAATCTCTTGAATTCACCCAAATTATTTGTTAGCCTATTTTACCTAGACTTGGGCCCTCTTTCTCAAGAACAACCCTAGTAAAAAAGGCATGAATCAGTGTTTGCAACCACCAATTCAACAGATAAAGCATGAAACAAGCTAAATATCACTAACCCACAAACAAATAAGCCCTATAATTAAAGACCCATAAGATACCCACACTAGGGTTGGGTCACAACCCTAGCTAATGGGTCTAGCTACTCATAATCAAGGTAGAAATCAAAAGAAAAGATTAAATAATAGCCATAAATGTTAAATACAAAGATAAAATCTAAGATTATAAGCTAAAGCTACCCTAAAATCACTCAAAAGGGAAAACGGTTGTTGTTCACAAGCTCCCTAAAACATAAGATGACCTAAAAATGTGAAAAAGAACTATTTATACACAGCTGAAATTACTGGATAAAAATGCCCCTTCGGAGGTTCCGTTGTCAGCAGAAAAATAGGCACCTCAGCGGATTGACTTTCGCGGTCGCGCAATTACGAGCACGGACCGCGCTTCTTAAATTGGACTTCATGTAACCTCTCTGAACCTTGATTCCGCTCCCAGCGGAATTCTGATTGCCTCAGCGATAGGAAATAGCGCGGCCGCGAAAAATAAGCGCTGACCGCGTTTCATGGTTTGCCCAATATTGCTAACTCTCTGATCCTTTATTACCGCTCTCAGCGGAATTTCCGCCGCGACCGCGCCAATGGTTTCGCGGCCGCGCTTTTGTGACGCTGTCAGCGGTCCCTCTTGAGTCCAAATTCATCTCTCTAAACTTCAAGTCCACGATCGCACTCAGTATTCTGCCTCAGCGGAAGGGCTTATGCTGCAGTGTAAAACTGACGTTGTCAGCGCTCCAGTTGAATTCATGAAATTTTCAAGATTGGTTCCTTTTTAAGTTTGTTTTGGCCTCTTTGCCTTATTTTGACCAAGAACCTTCAAGTAAGCACATTGAGTTAGTTTTTGGGAATACCTTAATACATTTTTCCCAAAACCTAAGAAAAAGAGAGTAAATAGTAGGTCAAAATCCTAGTTATCAACTTCCCCAAACTTAAGCTTTTGCGTGTACTCAAGCAAACAAGGTAATTTCCACCACCACAAGAAAAAGAAAGTAGAATTTCAGCTGTCCTAAAGTAACTTCATCAAGTTTCAATTGGGACTAACAATTACCCTCAACACACATGCATTATTGACAACATTATGCAATGACTTTATGAGTTCCATAGATCTAATGTGACACAAAAGCTTCAAGAGTTGACTCAATTCATCAAATAGATTCGCTCTTTCACGTAGGCCGCTCTGGATCTTAGACTCTTTCTCCTCTACTCTCCATGAGCTCATCTCACCTTATAGAATGTACACTCAAAACCGGGATTATTAAGAAGTGTGCTCATCACTCTCAAAAGAATACCACAAGTCTGGCTCTAAGTACCATAGGCTTGCCCCTCATGAAACTCACCACTAATGTAAGCTCACTCAACTTGAAATCCTATAGGGCTTTAACGAGATGTAATGAACGTTTTTTGGATCAAATTCATACATAATGAACTATGATTGTATCATCTTTCCTTAACCACTCCATTTTCACAATTCGGCGCATGTTTTTCTCGACTCTTTGAGTCATTTTCTTCTTCCTTGGGGGGAACTTAGAGAGACACATTGTTTCTCTTTCTTCTATTTTATGCTCATTTTTCTCCCTTTCTCATCATTCCAATCCTTTCAACATTGTCTCATTGAATCCTTTCAACCTTTACTTTTCTTTTTGACATGTTTCTTTTTGGCTTTTCATCCTTTACCTTGCCTTTCCTTTTCATCAATTCTTTTTGTTCTTTGAACCTTTCATCACTTTGCACTTCCTTGTCTCTTCCCCAAACTTATGGCTTTGACTATTTTTCATCATGAATGCTCAGGAAAGATTGAGTGCCAAGAGAGGGTCATTATAGAACAGATGAAGGTTTGTAATGTGGTTTTTGAACGAAAAGTCTTAGGCTCAAGGGGGTTGACTAAGGATATTATAATGTTAGGCTATGGAAGTCTTAAAATTCAAATAGGACCAAGGAGATCCTATAATCACTTCTCAAGTCGAGCTACACTTAGAATTTCGCCTAGAAAGACATTCAGGGCAAGTTCTAGACTTGTTGGCATGACACTTGGGATTGTAATTCAAAATCTCACCTCTCAAGCCACAGGATTGTTAAAGAGAATAGAGTCGAGGGCCCACAACAACCTCAGCTTAGTTTGAAAACTCACATATGGCTACAAACACCACTTGATGATAGTTTTAGACAACTCAAGATTCTAAGGGTCACAAATAGAGCTAGTCTCGTCTACAACTTGTCTCTAACCATAAGGTCAAAGGTATATATGTTGGTTCCAAGTGAAGCTTAATTGAGTCACGTTTATTCATTACTACCATATAAAAGAAAAACAAAAAGAAAAACAAAAATAGACTCAATCCCTTAAGAAGGTCGTCATGCCATCCATCATAGGGAAGAGCCGCCCGGTTTACACAAATTCCACCCTTGGAAAGAACCGTGGCATTAAGAAAACCAAATTCTTATTGATCACAGAAAAGTAAAAAGAAGCTATAAGTTCAAAAAGAAGCTACTAAAGGAAATAAGAGGCTAAACTATAAAGGAAAATTATAAAAGAAGTTATAAAGTAAAAATACGGAAAGTAAAATAAATATGTACAATAGGGGATTAAGACAAATATACATAAGAGGGAATTGAATATATACATGGAAAAGAAACTTTATATGCATACCAAAGATAAAAAAGTACGGAAGTAAAGTACGGGGAATATCAAATAAAGAAAGGAAAATAGTGTCGAGAGTTATTAAAGACCAAAATCATCCAAATATCCAAATCATCAAATGAGGCCACCCCTACAAGTAAATATTAGCATTGCCCTCAGTGCTAAATGCAAAAATAGAATAGGGGAAGGGTAGAGAGTAAAAGAAAACTCCCTAAGATGCCTTTGTCTGCATAGGAGCTGGGTCACTGGGTGGGTCAATGGCTGGGTCCTGGGGCTGGGCTGATCCATCTCCCTCGGGCTCCTCCAACTGGATCTCCAAATCCTCAGTCTGGGGGATCACCCCTCTCCTCACTGACGCACTGGCTGTGTTGTCTAAGCTGCAGGGGCAGGCTCTCCTATGAGTAGATCAAGGGGGATATTGCCCGCTGTAGTGAGCTTGGCCACCTCCTTCGTCAGGTCATCCTGGCTCTTCCACATCTTCTTTACCTGTTTTCCCAGGGACTTGATTTCCTTCTCATGTGCGCCCATGGACTCCATAATCTTCTTCTGGTTTTCAACTAAGCTCTTCAAATTCTCCTCCAATGATGGAGGCAACTAGATCTGGGTTGGGATTGCTTGGGCTGCTACGGCGCTGGATAGAGCAGTTAGCTTTGATAAAGCTACCTGCAGCCAATTACTGATACCAGCCAACGTCTGGTTTACCCTCAGAGCAGTCTGAGGCTAAGCTGAAGAAGTAGGAACGGAGGTAGGAATGGAGGCAAATGGTCCGGAGGGAGGATGTGGCATGGCAGTTGAAGACCCCTCAGCAGTAGATGGATCTGAACCCGTGGCCACCACCCCTGGATCTTCAGACTTGCCAGTGGTAGTGGTGGCTTTGCTCTTAGACTTGGGGTTGTCCAGACCTTTCAAGTTGTACCAGGAGAAAGGCATCTTCGTCTTCACCTTGGTGTCATAGTCCCTTCCCTCTACTCCCTAATCCTGAAGTACATAGTAAGGAAGTTTGGGAAGGGATATGAATGCTCACCCTTTCTGATTGTCTTATTGATCACCGTGGACATAATTTTCCTGAAATTCATCAGGAACCCCGCCATAATCTCCCCCACAATAAGAGCCCGGGAAACCGGCATGTCACTATCATGAGTAATGGGGTTGATCCTGCTGCATAAAAATGTGCCTCAACCCTTTTCCTCGAAACTCAAAGTGTTCCTGAGAATAGGAACCCCTGCTGTCAGCCAAGCTGGAGTAGTTCCGGGAATAACTATCACAGAGACTAGCCAAGGGCGAGCTAACTCATCTAGCTCCACCTTCTCCAGATATAAGGTCTCATCTTCATAATTGAACCCCACATAGTCATTGAAATCTTTTCCATTAAATAAAATATTCTTGTTGCGGACTTTGGTCAGGTATGTGCCATGTTTGATGTAGGCAACATTGGCATAAAACTCCTTTACCACAAACTCATTGGCCTCTTACAAGATGCTGGTGAAGAACTTCCACCCCACTATCTCGTTGAAGTGCCTTTTAACATTTGGGTTGTGGGGTAGAAGGTCCCGCTCAATGAAAGACCTCTCCACTGTAAGTGACCTCAGAGACCACCACTCTCTGAATTTATGATAAGCCTTCTCACTCACGAACCGATCTTTCTATACTACCAGGTTCCGAGACATCTCTAATCCCCCTGTTTGAGTATCACCACCCCTCCCATCATCTGGGTCATAATCATCACTATCTATATGTACTAGGGCAGGTGTGATGGAGGGAGCTGTTGTACTGGAGGACGGAGGAGGGGGAGAATCACTGAGTCCCAAACTATCCGAAGAACCGAATACAGAAGTGGACTCAATTATAAGGCGCTGGGGTTGATACTGTGCCTCCTCTTGAGCTTGTCCAGTTTCCCCCTCTGAAATTTCCCAAGAGGGGACATAGTCGCTAGTCTGTGAGGTGTCTGGAGTGGGCCTCCGGAGAGTCTGCTTGTTGCCAATTACTCCTCTCAGAGCTAGGGGCGCAACTGGTTGTTTGCCTTTTCCTCATCCCCGGGGGGACTCTCACCTTCCGGGTTGTTTATCTTGGCCTCCTCTTGAACGAACCATTGTCTGCAAACAAAATCAATGAAAGCTCATTAGCATTTGGTAATCAGTAAAGTATTGGATTTAAGCATAATGAGGTTGCATAAGTTAAAATAGACTGGACCGCTGTCAGCAGAAAAACAAGCGCTGCAGCGAATAGGCCACTGATGACAGCGGAAAGTAGGGCGCGAGCGCGGAAGGCTAGGGATCAGACTACCCAGTCTCTGAACATACTCACCGCTGACCGCAAAGATTTGGCGCGACCGCATAAGCTCCACTGCTGACAGCGGAAAAACTAATGCGGTCGCGAACCTAAGTTGAACTTCTCTGAACTTTATTTCCGTTGTTCGCGAAAAGAGAAGTGGGGCCGCGGAAAGCTGGTCACTGACAACGGAAATTCCATCGTGGCCGTGTTAAGTTGGCTAATTCAAACTCAACAAAAGCACATAACCGCTGACCGCGGAATTAGGCCCCAGCCGCGGAATTCAACTACAACGGGCACTAAGGAAAGGCTTCAAAAACTAGGGTTCATGCTTATCAAACAACATGGCAATTATCGAGAAACATTAAACACCCCAATCCCCATCAGGCATAAAAAATAAGCATCCAATCATATTTATCACTAGTTAAGCATGCTTATGATTTTAGGTCTATAATAACCCTAACTAGAAAGAAAAACCAAAATTAAGTAAACAAAAGAGGAAGGACTACAATTAAAACTAAGAGATTGAGCATAGAATTAGAGGAGATGAGTTGATAATTAAATGCACAAGGGTGATGATGAACAATGAAAAGGGGTGTTGTGGAATGTTAGAGTGAGAAAAGTGTAAAAGGAGGAGGGCACCCCAATTTATCCTAAAACCCTAGGCCTCCACCGACTCCCCTGGCGCGGAAGCAGAATTTCACCACTGACCGCGCTTTGCACAAGTTGAAGATCTGAAGGTGCAATTCTACCGCTGAGGGCGGAAAAACATTCGCGACCGCTGACCGCAAAATTTCAACCCCGAACTCTGATCAAACTTCAGAGAGTTGAATTTTTGAGTTTCACAGTTCCACGTCCACTACAATATTTTTCCCCGGCGTAATTGCTACCGCTGACCACGGAATTTGGAGCGCGGCAGCGGTTCTATGCATACTTAGCCAGTTTTCTCAAGTATGTGTCCTGAACTGCATCAAACAAGCTCTACACAAATCACACAATCAGTTAGTTCAAAAGAGCCTAATCTAAGAAGAAAAGTGAAAAAGAAAGGAAAAATCACTTGGGTTGCCTCCCAAGAAGCGCCTGATTTAACGTCACGGCACGATGAAAGTTACCATCATCATTGAAACTTTATCAAAGCCACGACGTGGATGTCATAAAAGTTTCCCAAGTAATGATTCACACGATGCTCATTAACCCGAAAGATTTCACCATTTTGGTTCTTCAAGTCAAGATCACCAAAGGGTGTTACATGCACTACGTCGAAAGGACCACTCCATTTGGACTTTAACTGGCCCGGAAACAGACGCAACCGGGAGTTGAAGAGAAGGACCAAATCACCCTATTTGAATTATTTGCTTCTGGCGTATTTATCATGCACATATTTCATCTTCTCCTTGTACAATGATGATCTTGAATAGACATGAAACCGAAATTCGTCAAGCTCATTGAGATGTTCAACCCGGAGATTTGCTGCAATGTCCCACTCAAGATTTAACTACTTCAAGGCCCACAATACTTTATGTTACAGCTCAACCGGCAAGTGACACGCTTTTCCAAACACCAACCTGTAGAGAGACATACTGATTGGAGTCTTAAATGCAGTCATATAAGCCCATAGCGCATCATCTAGCTTCCTTTACCAATCCGTTTTATTGGCAATAACAGTTTTGGACAAGATGCTCTTGATTTCCCTATTTGAAACCTCCACTTGTCCACTAGCTTGAGGATGGAAGGGAGTAGAGACCTTGTAATTGACACCATATTTAGCAAGCAAAGTATCAAATGCCCTATTATAGAAATGAGACCCCCCATCACTTATAATTGCCCGAGGTGTCCCAAACCGTGTGGAAATGTTCTTCTTGAGAAAATCTACTACACTCCGGCTTCGTTGTTGGGCAAAGCCATCACCTCGACCCACTTTAAAACATAATCAACCGCCACAAGAATGTAAGTATTGCCACACGAACGAAGAAAAGGGCCCATGAAGTCTATGCCCCACACATCAAATATGTCAACTTCAAGAATAGTTGTGAGGGGCATTTCATCCTTTTTTGATATTCCTCCCGCTCTCTGAAACTCATCATGTCTCTTCACAAGGTTGGACAATAAAAGCCACAACTCAGAACATTGGAAGCAGTCCTTGCCCCACCGTGATGATCACCGTAGGGAGAGGAATGGCAACCATCAAGTATGCTCATTTGTTCCTCCTCTGAGACGCACCTACGAATCACTCCATCATTTCAAATTTTAAACAAGTAAGGCTCATCCCAATAATATTCCAAATTGTCCCATTTGAGTTTCTTCCTTTGGTTAGAAGAGAGCTCACACGGGACAATGCCGGTAACAATGAAATTGGCAACATCCGCATACCAAGTCATATCATTCATAAAAACCGAGAGGAGTTTCTCATCCGGGAAAGCATCATTAATTTCAATACCATCTTTTGGCCTCCCTCGATCTTCTAGACGGGACAAATGATCCGCAACCTAATTTTCACTACCTTTCCGGTCAATGATTTTGAGGTCAAATTCTTGAAGCAACAAGAACCATCTCATCAGTCTAGCTTTGGAGTCCTTCTTTGTCATCAAATACCGGAGTGCCGCGTGATCGGTGTGAACAATCACTTTTGGCGCCCATGAGATAAGACCTAAATTTCTTCATTGCGAACACAATTGCCAAAAATTCCTTCTCCATCACTGCATAATTAACCTGGGCATCATTCATAGTTTTGCTTGCATAGTACTCCGAATGAAATATTTTGTTCACCCGTTGCCCTAAGACCGCTCCTACCGCAGCATCACTTGCGTCGTACTTAAGTTCAAAGGGTGAGCTCTAATTTAGTGTGGTAATGATTGGAGTGGTTGTTAATTTATACTTCAAGAGCTTAAAGGCATTCATGCACTCTTCATTGAAATCAAACCTTGCATCCTTCTCTAATAGCTTGCATAGGGGATTCACCACTTTGGAAAAGTCTTTAATGTACCGCCGGTAGAATCTCGCATGCCCAAGGAAACTTCTAACTCCCTTGACAAAAGTCGAAGGAGACAACCTTGAGATGACTTATATTTTAGTCGTGTCCACTTCGATTCCATCTTTTGAGATCTTATGGCCGAGGAAAATGCCCTCCTCGACCATAAAGTGTCATTTCTCCCAGTTCAACACAAGATTTGTCTCTTCACATCGGGCTAGAACCTTATCAAGATTTTGCAAACATTCTTCAAAATGAGTCTCCAACCACATTAAAGTCATCCATAAAGACTTCGAGGAAGTCCTCCACCATGTCCATAAATATGGCCATCATGCACCGCTGAAATATAGTGGGTGCATTGCACAATCCGAACGACATCCTAGAGAATGCAAAGGTCCCATACGGGCAGGTGAAGGTCGTTTTCTCTAAATCTTCTAGGGCTATGAGAATCTGATTGTAACCTGATTACCCATCCAAGAAACAATAGAAGGCCCACCCGGATTTCTGTCTAACATCTAGTCAAGAAATGGCAATGGAAAGTGATCCTTTCGGGTCACCTTGTTCAGCTTCATGTAGTCCATACATACCCTCTAACCAGTCAAAGTCCGAGTAGGGATCAACTCATTCTTTTCATTTTTCACCACGTTCATACCCCCTTTTTTCGGCACACACTGCACCGGTGAAGTCCATGCACTGTCCGAGATTGGATAGATAACCCCTGCATCAAGCCATTTGATAATCTCCTTTTTGACAACCTCTTGCATTGCCTCGTTCAACCTCCGTTGATGTTCCACGAACAGTTTTGCATCATCTTCAAGGATAATTTTATGCATGCAAAAGGCGTGGATTATGCCTCGAATATCAACTAAGTTCCATCCAATTGCTTTCTTTCTCCTTTGAAGCACTTCAAGAGTTAAGTTTACCTGCACTTTGGTTAAGCAAGAAGAAAGAATAACATGTAATGTAGAAGAAGGGCCCAAGAATTCATACCTGAGGTGTGATGGGAGAGGCTTCAACTCCAAAGTTGGTGGCTCCTTGATCGAGGGCTTTGTCGGTGGAGTCTTCTGATTTTCCAAGTCCAAGGATAGCTTACGGGGACCATAAGAATAAGAACCCATTCCTTGCAACGCATTAGCACATTCAATCAAGTTATCCCTTACATCATCTTCTGTCACGACCCCAAATCCTAGTAGGCCATGATGGCGCCTATCATGGAACTAGGCTAGCCAACCATCAATTTACTACGCATTTGTTCGATTTAACAGTGCACAATATAACAATAAACATCAGTCATAATAAAAAAATAAATTATATAAGTCTAACGCCCCCAACCATGAACTAAACAACTCTAAACAACCTCCCAGAACTGGAGTCAATAGTCATGAGCATCTAAGAATGAATAAGCCTAACTCAGCTAAAAACTATAATATATGTCTATGAATCAATTGATAAAAACATGATAAGGAAGGGAAGTGGAGAAGTTGTGGACGCTGGACAGCTACCTAGAAATCCCGTGAAATCCGCTAACGAACAAGCAAAAATTGCTACTGCTCCAGAAAGTCACTTGAATCTATGCACAGAGGCATAGAGAGTCTTTATGAGTACGCCAACTCAGTAGTAATGAAAAGAAATCACAATCTGAGAAATATAAAGCACAATAACAGATACACCATTTCACAACAACCAGTAAAACATCAAGTCACCAAGTAGTATTCAGCAATTTCATAAGTTCGAAATCAGTTTCCAAACGTTTGAGAACAAGTAAATATCGATATATCTCAGTGAAATCCTCAGTAAAACTCAGTTTGAAAATAAAGTAAATCATAGTTCGAAAACATATTAAAATCATCATGAAACTGCCCCTCAAGCCAAAATCATTTCTCGGAACAGATGCCCTCGGGCATTCCCTCAATCACTCAGTATAAATCATCACTCAGTATCAGCCCCGCGGGCAATCATCATCACTCAATCGGTACCGGCGCTCACTGGGGGTGTGTTACAGACTCCGGAGGGGCTCCTACAGCCCAAGCGCAATAATAACATAAGGCCTGGAAGCCTTCTCA
>ML295266.1:20763-70476 GCA_005239495.1 Nicotiana undulata
TGTTTCATTTTTTAATAAATAGTATCAAAATACTCTGAGTGTCAAAACAATTTATCCCGAAAATACTGAGTGTAATTCACAACATATCAAGTGAGGAAACACAGTAAAACAGTCCCCCAAGGGGTAAACAGATCGGCACTAGGCCCCAAACACGGCTTACAGCCCAAAACATATCATAATATATAAATAGTAATTAAGCAAAGGCTTAAAAATCGATTTCGCAACTCAATGGTTGCCTAAGTAGGGAATATATTTCCCAAGTTTCAATCTTTTTATTCCAAAACCCGTGAAGGGTGCATAGTCCGGTTTTTCATACCCTCAGGACAGGATTTCAAGACATTACTTACCTCAAAACTAGCCCGGAATTATTCCGCAATGCGCTTGCCTATCGAATCAAGCTCCGAAGGCTCCAAATCTACCAAGTTTAGATTTTTATCATCAATATATGCTTAAGGAACGAATTCCGATTGAAAAATATCGAATTTAACTCAGAAATCCGAAACCGGTCAAAACCCGACCCCCGGGCCCGCATCCCGAAACTCAGAAATTTTATATAAAAGTGTTCTTTGTTCTCTCACGAGTCTGTACATATAAAGAACACCAAAATCGGAGTTCGTTTGACCCCTCAAATCGACCCCTAAAGGTCTCATAACCACAAGCCCTAAAACCCAATTGTTCTACTGATTTTCCATGAATTTACACTGGTTTTATGTTCTATAATCTCCCATAATCGAGTTTTAATGACTAGAACACTTACCTCTATGAAGAACAAGAATTTCCCTCTTCAAAATCGCCCCCAAGAGCTCTTTTCCGTACAACAATGGTGTAAAAAGGGGTTTAAGTCGTGAAGGAATTATTTAAATACTGCCCAGTGATTAATGAACTGCGATCGCGGAAGTTCTCACGCGATCGCGAAGAAAAAACCTCTCCAGCCCTCATTTCACTCATTGTGATCGCGGCATAAGCCACGCGATCGCGACTCAATAAGTCCTACCCTCAGAGTACTCTACGCGATCGCGACCTTAGTCCCGCGATCGCGGTACCTACGCTGCTCAACCTCTGCGATCGCGGACGCCTTTATGCGATCGTAGAGAATACAAATGCTTCCCCTCACGATTGAACTATGCGATCATGACTCTTCCTACGCGATTGCAGAGAGTAAAAGCCTGCTGCACAAAAAAACAGAAAACCAGCTCTTTCTTTAAGTCCAAAAATGCTCGTTAACCACCCGAAATCAATCCCGTGCCCCTCGGGACCCCAACCAAACTTACCAACATATCCCATAACATCATTCAAACTTAGTTGCACACTCAAAACACCAAAACTAACATCAAAACACCAAATTTACATCGGATTCAAGCCTAAGAACTTTGATATTTCTAAAATTCACCAACGATGCCGAAACTATCCAAATCAACACCGATTGACATGAAATTTTGCATACACATCCACAATGACATTACGAACCTCCTCAAACTATCAGAATTCCATTCCGACCCCGATACCCTACTTTCCACTGCCGACCGGAAATCTCCAAAAATTAACTTTCGCCAATTCAAACCTAATTCTACACCGGACATCACAAAATTATTCTGAACATAATCCTAAGTCCCAAATCACCTAACGAAGCTATTCGAACCATAAAGTCCACATTCCGAGGCCGTTTACCAATAAGTCGACTCTCAGATGACTTTTCCAACTTTAAGGCTATTTTTAAAGACTGAATGACTAAACTCTCATTACCACCATTCGGATTTCAAGCCTACCAACTCTAACACATCAATAACAGTATAACCAACCTATAACAAGTCAATTAAAGTAATTAAAATGCAGGTTCTACGTAACGACAGACCGGGTCGTTACATCTTCATGGTTCAACAAGACAGCTTCCATGGGATCTTCCACATTAATCATTGAGCTTGTATCATCAATTATCACTTCTGTCACTAAATACACAAAAGAGCACACTTCGGTACTATTCGATTTCCTCATTGACTTGCACACGTGGAAGACAACCTTTTCATCGCCCACCCAGAAGGTGAGGTCACCGGCTCAACATCCACCAAGGCCTTCCCTATTTCTAGGAACGGCCTTCCCAAGATTATAGGTACCTCATAGTCCACCTCGCAGTCTAAGATCACAAAATTAGCAGGCAAGATAAACTTGTCGACCCTCACAAGAACATCATCAATAATACCAAGGGGCCGCTTCATAATTCTATCCGCCAGTTTTAGTCTCATTGAAGTTTCTCGTGGTTGACCAATACCCAAAGTTTTGAAGACGGAGTAAGGCATCAAATTGATTCTAGCACCCAAATCACATAATGCCTTTGCAAAATCCGCACTTCCAATGGTACAAGGGATAGTAAATACGCCGGGATCTTCAAGCTTGGGAGCCATCGAGTGCACAATGGCACTAACTTGGTGGGTCATTTTGATGGTCTCACATTCCATGGATCAATTTTTGTCACCAAATCTTTCATAAACTTGGCGTATCCCGGCATTTGCTCAAGAGCTTCCACTAATGGCACGTTGATTTACAAGCTCTTCATCATCTCTATGAACTTCTTGAATTGATTTTCACTTTTCTGCTTTGCCAGTCTTTGAGGATAAGGATGAGGAGGCCTAGGCAAAGGTTCCTTGGCTTTTGGCACCACCGGATCTGGAATGTCTATCACGTGTTCCCTAGACAGGTTCACGTCATTTTGTGATTCCTCCTCATTGTCATTGATATCAGTCCTCACTTCACCATTCACTTGCTCTTCACTCACTTTCTCCACCACTATAGGAACATCATCATTTTTCATTTCATCATCATCACACACAACTCTCTTTTGCTTGGAGGTAATTGCTTCACCACCTCGACCACTCCTTGTGGTCACCGCCACTGCATGTCCGGTATTGTTATTGTTCCATCCCTTCGGGTTTACTACCGTGTCACTAGGTAGTTCCCCCTTAGGGCGAGTGTTCAATGCTTGCGAGATTTTCCCCATTTGGACCTCAAGATTGCGTATGGAGGTAGTGTGGGAGGAAATTTGAGCATCAGAATCGGCAGTCATCTCCATCATCTATTTGAATATATTCTCGATCTGACCCATATCATTGCTTGACGAACTTTGGCCTTGATATTAATACGGAGGATGATTGTTGAGTTGTTGATACATTGGGGGCCTTTGAAAGTCCGACCCCTGATTTCCATTTCCACCTCAATTGTTGTTGTAATGTCATTCCAATTGTTGTTGCTACCCAAATTCTGATTATTGTTCCCCTAGTTGTTTGAGTTGTTCTTGTTCCAGTTTCCTTGCCCTTGATTGTTCCAATTCTGATTATTCCCTTGAGATCTCCACTGTTGGTTTGGAGCATTGCTTCGCTGCCCTTGGTAGTTGTTTGCATACATCACATCCTCACTCTGGTCATCATATGAATCATCATTGTTGTAACCACTTACACCTTGCTCACTTTGATCATTGTTTCCTTGCATTTGTTGGCCACGTTGTCTTCGCTTGTTGACCATAAGATTAACCCCTTCAATTGCATTTACTTGCTTTGGTCCTTGGATTTGCTGAAGCTGTGCTTTGGAAAGATGATTCATTGTTGTTGTTAACTCAACAATGGCTTGTCCATTGTCTTGGAGTTCCTTATGAAGATTGATCACATTCTAGTCACCTTGAGGAACGTTTGCCCGACTTTGCCACACTGAATAAGTGTCATCCATTTCATCAAGAATATCACAAGCTTCATCATAAAACAGCTTCATGAAATTTCCCCCAACTAATTGGTTCACCACACATTGATTGGTCGTGTTTATACCGTGATAAAATGTTTGTTGGATCTTTTGTAATGTTATTATTGGGGCATTCCTTAACCATCGTTTTGTATCTCTCCCAAATCTCATGGAGTGGTTCATTTGGTTCCTGTTTGAATGCTAAGATTTCATCCCTTAAAGCTGTCATATGTCCAGGTGAGAAAAACTTGGCAATAAACTTGTCCTCCAACTCACCCTACGTAGAGATGGAATGGTTGGGGAGTCTTTCGAGCCAATCCAATGCTTTCCCTCTAAGAGAAAAAGGGAACAGTCTAAGCCTCAAAGCATCCTCCGACACGTTTGTCTGTTTGCTTCCCTAACAAGTATCCACAAATCCCTTTAGGTGTTTATAATCATTCTAATTGGGAGCACATGTGAAATATCCTCGCTACTCCAACAATGTCAACATCACATTCGTAATCTGAAAATTGCCCGCCCGGATTCGGGGTGGGACAATCGCACTAGCATATTCTTCATTTGGAAGCACCCGAGGAGCTGCTCTTGGAGGAGGTGGGGGAGGGTATGGAATATTTTCATTGGCCTAACGGCCTCTTCTTTGAGCTTGAGGTACTAGATGCACCTCATCATCCTCGTTATCATCTACCTCCTCCCCGGTATAACATTGCTTAGAGGATCAACCATTTTTACCTAAAGCGACTAAACACACAAGTTAATAAAATAGAAGGAAAGAAAAACAATATACATAACTAGTCAAATATATAGCCAAACCCGTTTAACTCCCCGACAGCGACGCCAAAAAGTGATCGGCTCCTACCTAAACCGCTATATAATGGAAAGGAGAGGTCGATGTAGCTTTTACCCGAGAGGATCAGGATCGATATCCACAGGGAGTTAGAAGATTGGAGTTGGTTCCTATCCGATCCAGTTATGTATCTTGTATTTAATTACTCTTCTAGTCATAAGTTGGTTTTGATTCTATTCTAGTTTAAAGCTATTGATTACTAAGAAGAAGCTTAGTATAATATTTTTGTAAGGGTTTTCTCAATTTATAAAAGGCACTAGGGAAGCGACTTACACCTAGGCAAATACCTGACTGGATCTAGAATTTAGGACAAACTTGTTGTACATGGGCTCGTGATATAACCTCATACTCAATTACTCACCATATACCTCTCGGTAGTTTGGGTGACTTTTCCCCAATTGGGTGTGTCAACAGTGCAAGTGAAATTGGCTCAAGTCGGGTATTACTATCTCTAGGTTTAACCCTTTAATTGGGGCCATCAATCTCTTGAATTCACCCCAATTCCTTGTTAGTGTATTTTACCTAGACTTGGGTCCTCTTTCTCAAGAACAACCCTAGTAAAAAAGTCATGAACCAGTGTTTGAAACCACCAATTCAACAGATAAAGCATGAAACAAGCTAAGTATCACTAACCCACAAATAAATAAGCCCTAAAGTTAAAGAGCCATAAGATACTCACACTAGGGCTGGGTCACAACCCTAGTTAATGGGTCTAGCTACTCATAATCAAGGTATAAATAAAAAGAGTAGATGAAATAATAGCCATAAATGTTAAATACAAAGATAAAATCTAAGATTATAAGCTAGATATATTCTAAAATTACTCAAAAGGGAAAAAGGATGTTGTTCACGAGCTCCCTAAAACATAAGATGACCTAAAAATGTGAAAAAGAACTATTTATCCACAACTTAAATTACTGGACAAAAATTCCCCTACGAAGGTTCCGCTGTCAGCAAAAAAATAGGCTCCTCAGCAGATTGACTTTCACGGCCGCGCAATTACGAGCGCGGACCGCGCTTCTTCAAAATTGTACTTCATGTAACCTCTCTGAACCTTGATTCCGCTCCTAGCGGAATTCTGATCGTCTCAGCGATAGGAAATAGCGCGGCTGCACAAAATAAGCGCTAATTGCGTTTCATGGTTTGCCCAAGATTGCTAACTCTCTGATCCTCTATTACTTCTCTCAGCGGAATTTCTGTCGAGACCGCGTCAATGGCTTCGCGGCCGCGCTTTTGTGATGCTGTCAGCGGTCCCTATTGAGTCCAAATTCATCTCTTGAACTTCAAGTCTGCGGCCACCCTCAGTATTCTTCCTCAGCGGAAGGGCTTACGCTGCAGCGCAAAACTGATACTGTCAGCGCTCCAGTTGAGTTCATGAATTGTTCAAGATTGGCTCCTTTTTAAGTTTATTTTGGCCTCTTTGTCTCATTTTGACCAAAAACTTGCAAGTAAGCACCTTGAGTTAGTTTTCAGGAATACCTTAACGCATTTTTTCACCAAAACCTAAGCAAAAGAGAGTAAATAGTAGGTCAAAATCCCTAGTTAACAGTGCTCGGGGCTCCCTTCAATCCCCATCACCAGCACCAGGGAGTTGTTCTGAGTGCGGGGAGTTTGGGCATGTGTGGAGGCAGTGTCCTCGTCATCAGGGAGGTCCAACACAGCAGAGGAATCAGGTTGCGACGTCATCACCAGTTGCTACACCAACCGCTCAACCAGCTCGGGGAGGGGTCTAGTCAGCTAGAGGTCGCCTTAGAGGGGGAGGCCGATCAGGTGGCGGTCAAGCCGGATTCTATTCTCTTCCCTCAAGACCATATGTCATTGCTTCAGATGTAGTGTTCACAGGTATTGTGTTAGTTTTCCACATGGATTCCTCTGTATTATTTCACCCTAGTTCCACTTATTCATATGTGTCATCATATTTTGCTCATTATCTGGATATGCCCCGTGAATCTCTAGTTTTATCTGTTCATGTATCTACGTCGGTGGGCGGTACTATTATTTTGGATCGTATATATCGGTAATGTGTAGTGACTATTGGGGGATTGGAGATGAGAGTTGATCTAGTGTTTCTTAGTATGGTTGATTTCGATGTGATCTTGGGTATGGACTGGTTGTCTCCATGTCATGCTGTTTTGGATTGTCACGCTTAGATCGTGACGTTGGCGATGCCGGGGTTTCCACGGATTGAGTGGCGGGATTCTCTAGACTATGTTCCTAGTAGAGTGATTTCATACTTGAAGGCCCAACGGATGGCTGGGAAGGGTTGTCTATTTTATTTGGTCGTTATGAGGGATGTTAGTGTAGAGACCCTACTATTGATTATGTTCCGGTGGTGCGAGATTTACTGGATGTGTTTTGTGAAGACCTGGCGGGCATGCCGCCTGACAGGGATATTGACTTTGGTATTGACTTAGTGTCGGGCACTCAGCCTATTTCTATTCCTCCGTACCGTATGACACCGGCTAAGTTTAAGAAGCAACTTCAGGAACACCTTGATAAGGGGTTTATTAGGCCTAGTGTGTCACCAAGAAGAAGAAGAAGAAGAAGAAGAAGAAGAAGAAGAAGAAGAAGAAGAAGAAGAAGAAGAAGAAGAAGAAGAAGAAGAAGAAGAAGAAGAAGAAGAAGAAGAAGAAGAAGAAGAAGAAGAAGAAGAAGAAGAAGAAGAAGAAGAAGAAGAAGAAGAAGAAGAAGAAGAAGAAGAAGAAGAAGAAGAAGAAGAAGAAGAAGAAGAAGAAGAAGAAGAAGAAGAAGAAGAAGAAGAAGAAGAAGAAGAAGAAGAAGAAGAAGAAGAAGAAGAAGAAGAAGAAGAAGAAGAAGAACGGTACTATGAGAATGTGCAGTGATTATAGGCAATTGAACAAAGTCACAATCAAGAACAAGTATTATTTGCCGCGTATTGATGATCTATTTGACCAGCTTCAGGGAGCGAGGGTGTTATCCAAGATTGATTTGAGTTCTGGGTATCACCAGTTGAAGATTCGGGACTCGGATATTCTTAAGACATCTTTCAGGACCCGCTATGGTCATTATGAGTTCCTTGTGATGTCTTTTGGGCTGGCCAACGCCCCATCAGCGTTTATGCATTTGATGAACAGTGTATTTCAGCCTTATCTCGACTCATTTGTTATTGTATTCATTGATGATATCCTAGTGTACTCTTGTAGCCAAGAGAAGCATGACCAACATTTGAGGATTGTGTTGCAGCAGTTGAGGGAGGAGAAGCTTTATGCAAAGTTCTCCAAGTGTGAATTTTGGCTCAGTTCAGTGGCAATCTTGGGGCATGTGGTGTCTAGTGAGGGTATTCATGTGGATCCGAAGAAGATAGAGGCGGTTCAGAGTTGGCCCAGACCATTCTCAGCTACAAATATTCTGAGCTTTCTTGGTTTGGTTGTTATTATCGTCGCTTCGTGCATGGTTTCTCATCTATTGTGTCACCCATGAAAAAATTGACCCAAAAGGGTGCTCCATTCAGGTGGTCGGATGAGTGTGAGGAGAGCTTTCAGAAGCTCAAGACTGCCTTGACCAGAACTCCAGTTTGGTTCTACCTTCAGCTTTTGGTTCTTATACAATGTAATGTGATGCTTCTCGGACCGGTATTGGGTGTGTTTTGATGCATGAGGGTAGATAGATTGCTTATTCTTTGCGCCAGTTGAATCCCCACGAGAAGAACTACCCTATTCATGATTTGGGCTTGGCTGCTATTGTTCATGCGTTAAAGATTTGGAGGCACTATCTCTATGGTGTGTCTTGTGAGGTATTTATATATTATCGGAGCCTCCAGAACTTGTTTAAACAGAAGGATCTAAATTTTAGGCAGCGGAGGTGGTTGGAGCTGCTAAAGGACTATGATATTACTATTCTGTATCATCCGCAAAAGGCCAATATGGTGGCCGATGCCTTGAGTAGGAAGGCAGTGAGTATGAGTAGTCTTGAATTAATTCATGTTGGTGAGAGACCTCTTGCACTTGATGTTCAGGCCTTGGCCAACAAGTTCGTGATATTAGACGTTTCGGAGCCCGGTCGGGTTTTAGCCTGTGTGGTTTCTCGGTCTTCCTTATTTGATCGCATCAGAGAGCATCAGTATGATGATCCTTATTTGCTAGTCTTCAAGGATAAGGTTCAGCACGGTGATGCCAAATATGTGACTATTGGAGATGATGGGGGTGTTGAGAATGCATAGCCGGTTATGTGTGCCCAATATAGATGGGCTACGGGGGTTGATTCTTGAGGAGTCCCACAACTCGCGGTATTCCATCCATCCGAGTGCTGGGAAAATGTATCAGGACCCGAGGGAGCACTATTGGTGGAGGAGAATGAAGAAGGATATAGTTGGGTTTGTTGCTCGGTGTCTTAACTTTCAGCAGGTAAAATATGAGCATAAGAGACCAGGTGGCTTGCTTTAGAGGATGGAGATTCCAGAGTGGAAGTGGGAGCGGATCACCATGGATTTCGTAGTTTGGCTCCCCCGGACTCCGAGGAAGTTTGATGTTATTTGGGTGATTGTGGATTGGCAGACCAAGTCCGCACACTTAATTCCAGTGGGTACTAATTATTCTTCAGATCGGTTAGCTGAGATCTACATTATAGAGATTTTTCGTCTTCACGGTGTGCCAGTTTCCATCATTTCAGATAGAGGCACGCAGTTTACATTGCAGCTTTGGAGAGCCGTGTTGCGAGAGTTGGGCACTCAGGTGGAGTTGAGTACAACATTTCACCCTCAGACGGACGGACAATCCGATAGCTCTATTCAGATATTGGAGGATATGCTATGTGCGTGTGTCATTATTTTGGGGGTTCATGGGACCAAATTCTTCCATTCTCAGAGTTTTCTTACAACAAAAACTATCAGTCGACAATTCAGATGGCTCCGTACGAGACTTTGTATGGGAGACGATGTAGATCTCTGGTGGGTTGGTTTGAGCCGAGTAAGGCTAGGCTATTGGGGTACTAACTTGGTTCAGGATGCTTTGGACAAGGTTAAATTGATTCAGGAGTGGCTTCGCACCGCGCAGTCTAGGAAGAAAAGCTATGCTGACAGGAAGGTCCGTGATGTGTCCTACATTGTTGGGGAGAGATGAAGTTCTTACCCATGAAGGGTGTTATGAGGTTCAGAAATAAGGGCAAGTTGAGCCCTCGATTCAATGGGTCTTTTGAGGTACTTTAGAGGATTGGAGAGGTGGATTACAAGCTTGCCTTGCCACCTAGCTTGTCGAGTGTGCATCCAGTATTTTTCATGTTTTTATGCTCCGGAGTATGTCGGCGATCCGTATCATGTTTTGGCTTTCATCACGATTCAGTTGGATGGTGATTTGACTTATGATGTGGAGCCGGTGGCCATTTTGGAGCGGAAGGTTCGAAATTTAAGGTCAAAGGATATAACTTCAGTGAAGGTGCAATTGAGAGGTCAGTCTATTGAGGAGGCTACTCTAGAGACCGAGCGGGAGATGCAGAGCAGATATCCACACCTATTTGTGACTCAAGGTATGTTTCTAGACCCGTTCGAGGACGAACCTTTGTCTAAGAAGGGGAGGATGTAACGACCCGATCGGTCGTCTTGGGAGTTGTATCCTTATTCCCTCATTATCTGCTCTTTTTGTGCTCTATAGCTGTTATATGACTTATCAGGTTAGTTGGTTCAAGTCCGGAGAGATTTCAGAGTGAATTGAGACACTTAGTCTCTTAATTGAAAGCCTGAGTTAGAAAAATAGATCGAATGTCGGCTTATGTGTAAATGACCTCAGATTTGAATTTTGATGGTTCCGTTAGCTCCGTTGGGTGATTCTGTACTTAGGAGCGTGTCTGGATTGTGATTTGGAGGTCCGTAGTAGAATTAGGCTTGAAATGGCGAAAGTTGGAATTTTGGAAAGTTTGACCGGGAGTGAAATTTTTGATATCGAGGTCGTCTTGGGTTTCCGGAAGTTGGAGTAGTTTCGAAGGGTCATTTCCGACTTTTGTGCAAAATTTAAGGTCATCGGACGTGATTTGATAGTTTGTCGTCGTTTGTAGAATTTGAAAATTTCAAAGTTCATATGTTTGAATCCGTCTGCAATTCGTGTTTTTGATGTTGTTTCAGGCGATTTTAGGGTTCGACTAAGTTCGTATCATGTTTTAAGACTTGTTGGCATTTTCGGTTGGGGTCCCGGGGGCCTCAGGTTGATTTCGGGTGGTTAACGAGCTTTGAATTTGAGTTAGAGAAGCATTTGAAGTTTTGTTGATGCTAGTGTAATCACACATGTGGAGTGAGCACCGCAAGTGTGAGCTCGCGGAAGCGAGAAGAAGGCCCCAGAAGCGGTCCAGGAGGAAGTTGGCAGAAGTCACATGTGTGTGGTCCTTTTCGCACCTGCGTTTCCGCAGATGCGGGTATTGGGTCGCAGAAGTGCATGGGTTCTTGGTGAGGCAGCTTCGCAAAAGTGGACGACTCTTTGCAGAAGTGGACGACCCTTCACGGAAGCAGACTGGGCGTCGCAGAAGCATGAAAGGCCGTAGATGCGGTTAAGTGAACCGCATAAGCGGTTTTGTTGGCAGAATTAAAAACACAAGGGTTCGCGATTTTCTTCATTTTCAAACGTCTTGAGCTCGGTCTAAGGCGATTTTGGAGAGGGATTTTAAGGGGATTCTTGAGGTATGTCCCTTGTGCTTGTTTTTTTATCAATAATTTTGTATCCCCATTGATTTTCCCACCTAATTTGTGTGTTTTGAGCTGTAATTTTGGGGTTTGAGGCTAGGGATTTGGAGAGTTGATTTGGTAGAGTGGGATGATGATTGTGTGTTGGATTTTGATATAAATTGTATAGTTGGAACTCGTGGTCAAATGAGCTTTTAGGTTATTTGACTTTTGTCGGAGTTCGAGACGTGGGTCGGGGTCGGGGTCAGGTTTGAGCCGATTTCGGATTTCGAGCTATAATTTCGTAATTTCTTGTAGAATTAATTCCTTTAGCCTGTATTGATTGTATTGTACTGCTTGTGGCTAGATTCGGGACATTTGGAGGCCGATTTGCAAGGCAAAGGAATATTGGAGTAGAGTTTTGATCGGAGTGAGGTAAGTAACAGTTCTAAATCTGGTCGTGAGGGTATGAAACCCCGGATTTTGTGTTATGTGATTGATTTGGAGGTGAAACACATGCTAGTTGACGGTCGTGTGAGCGTGCACTGTGGAAATTGTGACTTGGTCCATGCCGCGAAACTGAAAAGTTGAATAAACTTGTTGTTAGCTATATGGTCTCCATGTGTTATAGAAATTTGACTATGAATCATGTTAGAGACCATGTTTAGGTTATGTGTTGGTACTGTTGGACCCACAGAGGCCATGTTACATGTTGAATTACCTGCTAAATGCTGTTTGTACTCAGTCTCAGTTTTTACTCGCATATCATATCTCAGTCTCTAATATTCTTGTTGATACATCATATTATTGTTGTTTGGGTTGATTTTCCTGATTTTTGAGAGCCCGAGAGACTGGAGACATTGATGACTGAGTGAGACCGAGGACTTGATTGTGAGCATATTTATGAGATCGGGATGCACGCCGCATCATGTTTCATTGATTATGCCATGATTGGCTTGATATAACGCTTGTGATGAAGGAGCCCGTACAGAGCCTGTACTCACCCCAGTGAGCACAAGTACCTACTTAGTGCGAGTGTCGAGTACTGAGTGACCGTGAGGAATGAGTGGCTGTGAGGAATGAGCGATTGTGAGATTGGAGTGAATGGGAGGACTGAGTGATTGTTTCCCATAGAAGTTGTATATGATTTCATTGTTGTTGCACATAGTTTCCATATATCACTGTTTTGTAAACTTCTAAAGAAATTTATCCGGTTTTTGCTTGAACTTGGCATTAATAAACAAATTTGACTTAATTTGTCGGATTTGAAAGCATGTCTACTTTCCTTGTTGAGACTACTGAAAATTAATTATAACTACGTAGCTTGTCACTATCTTTCAGATCCTTATTTATTATTGTTACTTACTGAATTGGTTTTTCTCACGCTACACATGCACTTCGTGTGCAGATCCAGAAGTTTATGAACGCGGAGGGTGTTGATATTTCACGTAGCTGAGTGTTGGAGATATCGGGGTAGCTGTCTGGCGTCTGCAATCCCATTTCTCCTTCCTTATCTTTTATTTTGCAGTATTCAGATCCAAACTGTTATAGACGTTTCATTCCTAGACTGCTTATGTATAGATGCTCATGGGCTCAGTGACACCCGGATATCGGGAGCTATATTCCGCATTTGTATTTTTTTTGGGTTTCACCCCTGTTTATGAAAATCTTGCTTATTTAAAATTTCTTGATTCATTTTCTGTTAAGATTTGGAAGTATTTTGAAAACTGTCGGTTTGCCTAGTACCATCGATAGGCACCATCACGACAGGTTAGGATTTGGGTCGTGATACGCGAGTATCGTGTGAACTTGTATCATACCTTATAAATCTCTTTACTTTCCTCTCTCATTCTGATGTGGAATTTGCTTAAGTTGACATGTGCCTTCTTCAGAAGCTTTCTAGCCTAGAAGCCTGCCAGTTTTGCTTTACCGGCCCTCATCAGCCCACCTGTAATAACCCGAAATATATTTATATACTTCTTGAATTTTGAAATTTAGGAATTTATTTTATTGTAACTATTGGGTAGGATACTAAGTTTGTATTAGAGAATTTATTGTATATACACTATAGTATATTATATAAATGACTAGTGAGCCTAATTTATAAATTACACGTGCTAGTGATCATGGTAGTAATTTTTGGATAATAATTGGGATAAAAGAAGTGGTCCTAAGCCCACATCTTATGTTACCACACGTTTCAAGACTTAGAAAGGTAATAGGGTAATATTAATTCCTTGGTTCATTAGAAGGTAACAATATGTAATGGAGATGAACAAGGGAATTGTGGCGGCACTGTGGAGAATAGCAGGGATTGGCTAATCTTTATTCTGGCTATTTTTTTAGTGAAATATTGCGGAAGAAAATAACTATATAATAAGGTACTTATATAAATTTTAGTGCAAAAATAACATGATATTGAACTTTGAAGATAGTAATTTTATATGTATCCACATAATATAATGACATGCCAATGATTACAATAATTTCCTAACCTTACGTTTTAAATTTCACTAAAGGGGAGGAATACCCTTTCTCTTTGATTGATCGGTATTAATTTGAAGATTGTGTTGGAAAGGGAATTGTGGTATTCAGTGTTTAGTAGTACCAAATAAAATAAAAAGTAACTTTTTAGAGCCAAATTATTTAACTAGGAACATTATTGATTGACTGGGCTTATCTAATTTCAAGTAAGTGAAATAAAGTAGATTTGTGTAGTTTTCCTTTCCATCATTTTAATCACATTTGATTTAATAGACTAATAATTGTCTTTAGAACGAAATAATAACTGATTATTATTGAACTGATGTAGCGAGAAAGTGGTACTAGTTTGGAGGCAAAGTTATTAATTGGTTATTTCTCATATTATTACTCTCCCGACGATAGTATATCGAACATTTAGTAGCGAAGTGAATGGTAATGTTGAGAAAAGTTAGCTATAATTTGAAAGTTAGGGACTTTGAGATCCAACCCCGATTAGCATAATTGACATTGTTAATCAATATTTTGCATAGATTGAGGCTATTTGGAGGCCTTTGGGACGTCACAAGATAGAGGAATTTGTCGTTAACGAGGTAAGTGAGACTTTAAGCTTTGATACTTGCTTTGCTAAAACCCGTTTTGAAAGTGTGTTTTCTCTGCCTGGTCCATGTGTTGGGACAAGCGTGCGCTTGGCAGAATCGGCGGTCTTATACGGCTGTGCGCCAGGATTTTGAGTTTGATACGGTTGTGCGCCATGATGTTGAGTTTGATATGGCTGTGCTCCATGATTGTGAGTTTGAGACGGTTGTGCGCCATGATGTTGGGGCATTGTGTATGCCTTTGTATATCACCCGAGCATTGTGTCTGCTTCTTAATATATTTAAGGCATTGTGGTGCCGTTGTGGACTTGTAAGTGTGTTGGTAAATTTCTTTCACTGCAATTATGACAAGTCCTTAGTGGGTACCCTTATTGGTTAATTCTTAATAACTCTGTTGATACACATATATTGAGTTATTGTATAATTATCATATTTACTATATCATTCGTGTTGTGGTGTGTTTGTATTTTCTAACACTTGTTCCAAAGGTATTTAACGTGGCAGGTCGAGGATCCTACTGGGTTATATTTACGTATAACTCACTCCTTACCTGCATCTCTATGCAGATATCATTGCGGGAGATAGAGCTAGTGGCTGACGAGTTTGTTCCAGTGGATCCTATTGCTGAGGTGACCCACCACATTGTTCGTGGAGGCTTTTGTTTCAGACTTACTTAGTTCGTGTTAGTTATTCCCTTTTCTTTGCGGTTTGCAAACCCGTCAATATAACTCATGTTACTTTGTTAGATGATCCATGGTCTAAGTGTGGGATTTGGGCT
This sequence comes from Nicotiana undulata, assembly GCA_005239495.1. Taxonomy (NCBI): domain Eukaryota; kingdom Viridiplantae; phylum Streptophyta; class Magnoliopsida; order Solanales; family Solanaceae; genus Nicotiana; species Nicotiana undulata. Next base: position 35,793 of record ML295266.1, read on the forward strand.
AGAGTTTTATTATTTGAGTGATTGTTAGTTTTTTTCTATCAATTGACTAAGGTATTGGGAGATAATCATTTCCTCTTTAATTATTAATAATACTAGTAGGCCTACAAATTTTGTTTTTACTAAGTGTTTGTGTAAGTTGTTAAACGTTAGAGAGAAGGGTTCGCCAGGCAAGTGGTGTTAGCCGAGTGCCAGTCACGTCTCGGGAGTAGTTTGGGATGTGACAAAGTTGGTATCAGAGCTTAGGCTTTAAGTCCCGGGTCATGGAGCAGTGTTTAGTAGAGCCTTGTTCATGGGTATGTAGGCGCCCATACTTATGATCTTGAGACTACTAAGCATTTAGGATGTTTTCCCTTCTTTCATTCCTTGATCGTGTGTTGAGATAACTTGAGTTGACTTTGAATTATCCCGATGGTTTGGACACGCGCATCCGTCTCTGTTGGACATCTCACTTGATTTGGAAGTTTTGAATAAATATATGAGATTGAGAGTAGCCTTGAATTCATGGGACGTTGTGTGCATTGATTCTATTTGAGAATCGGTTGGTTATAAAGTTTGGGATAACTCGAGTTAGGAAGGAAAGCTCGCAAAATTTTTAAGTAGAGAGTTAGTTAAATGCTTGAATGTTAGAACTCTATTTGAATGATAAGGTGATCTAGGATATGACTTTTGCCTAAGAGCAATTATTCAACATTCGAGTTTGTGGATACAACCCTCCATTATGAGTTTGGAAAGGAGAGAAAAGATTTGAGCAATAACGTAAGAGGTGTAATAAATGAGTCACGTATAGGTCGTTGGACATGATGGTAAAATATATATGAGGAAAGTGTTTATATATTTCTTAGCTTAATGCCTCTTAAAGAGATTTGACAGTATTAGTGATATCGTGACAGTGATGTTATATGTGTGATTGTAGCGTAAGAAAGAACGATTCAAGTGCATTAAATATTTTATAAAAAAAACTGAAATGACATGACTATTATTGAGAAAAGTAATCAGTTTACGCAATATTGTTAACATACATTGTGTTCGATAAAGCGTATATTTGAGGAAGAATAGCTACATGTTATGAGATGAAAGTATATGAGGAAAAGAAAAATATCGAGTACTTAGATCTACCATTTGATTTTAACCTAACTAGGGGAGTTTTACGATTGGGCCAATTTATCAGATATGTGTAGACATGGTTCAGAGTTGTGATATACTAACGAATTTGTTATAACTTAGCATGGTTGAATTGAGGTTATCTTGGGCTTGCATCAGCCGACTTGTTGTTTCTTTACACTTGCTTGTTATGAAAGACTGACAAACTTTCTATTTCATTTGAGCTTATTATAGAGGATTCGCTTGGTATGCCTCTAGGCAAAGCTACTTCATTAATAAAAAGATCTAGATATGATAAGTAAAGGACATGTGTTGTATTTAACTATAACTTAGGGAACCAGAGTTGAGTAACCGACTATTGAATTAGTCTTTGTGACTAATGAATTTTCGAGGGTATTTTCAGAAGACTTGTCGAGTGTACCCTTATTAAGGAGATAGACTTGGATACTAAGATATTTCTAGAAACCTAGTCTATATTTATTGTATGTTATAGAATAGTTTTACGGGTCAAAGGAACTAAAAGAAAAGTTACAGGATTTTGGGGTTAAGAGGTAGGTAGACAAAATATATCACTTTTGAAGTGATTAAGTTCAACTAATTGAGAAAAAATAAATTGGTAGATCAATATATGCATTTATCAATAATTAATAGAAGACTTAAAGTGCGATGAATGACAAATTCTTTTCCTATATTCTTAGGTGATTTGTGTCATCAGCTATATGGTGTTATCTTATATTCAAAATAGAAGTTGTGATCTTAACACCATGAGTGAGAGAGAAAAGAGTTAGATATTCGGAAGAACAAATACCAAACTCGCCATGGTTGGTACCAAAAAAACAATTGTCATGGTTGGTGTGAACATCTGGTGATGTCTTTTACATAGTCGAATGCGCTACTTATCATCATGGACTAGATGAATCGACATTGATATAACATTAGTTAAATACTAGCATCACATTTGTAAAAATTTATTCTTATAGTGTGATATTGTGAGACTTATGATGTCCAGTAAAAGGGTGATAGATCGATGGTATTAATCCTGCGAAGGCTAGAGCACATACGACACAATTATTTCTGTTTGAGTAAGCAGTGTTTATCAGTGTGAGATTCCTAACCTTATTGAAGGGGTTAGTCATCAGCACTTAGAGGCAGGACCTATTTGATAGTGAATAAATATAGAGCACTACAGCTAAAGAATTGAAGGTGTATACAATCGTAGAGGTTGACTTGAGGAGATTAGTACTCCAAGAGATGCAACGTTTACAAAACTTAGTAACTCCAAGATCCACAAATATAGCTTGGAATTAGAGAATGAGAGCTAGAAATGACAATGGGTAATACGATATATCAAAATTAATGTTCTTTATTATTTGAAGTGTTCATATATTAAATATGAATGTTATTGACTCAAATTACTGTATAGATGGTCAACTCTGAAAGAAAATGAAATATACCATTGTAGACTCTGTGGGTTAGTATATTATATTAGTTGAGAAAGTTATGATCCTAGTAGCAATAATTGTGATAGGCTCGTCGAGCACGCCTAAATTCAATCTAAATTACGTGTACATCATACTATCCTATGAAGTGATATGTTAGAGAGATAGTGTAATAGCATGAGTTTCCCATATCGTCATGTGTGATAAGATTAACAATGTATGAAATATTTGCTTAAGGTTGTATGGATGTGTTCTAGTGCAGTCGTACGTGAGATCATTATGTAAGGGCATATGGATGCGTTCTAGCGCTGACGTATATACAAGCGTTACGTAAGAGTGTTTGGATGTGTTCTGACACTACCGTACGTAAGAATGTATTTCCCTGTAGGATAGTGGTCGAGGTGCTTGGATGTGTTCCAGCACGAGGAAGGCATAAGAGAGGATGCATATCTAGTTCCAGCACTAACTCGATGGATATTACATAGCGAGTGGTTCATGATCAGTTTCTTTTAACCGAGTTTGTACATGATATTAGTTATTAAATCGCTAAGTAAATATTCTAATTTGAGGCTTTAAATGGACACATGTTTCTTTACAACTAGTAGGATGAAACTTGGAAAATCACGAGAACGAGTATATTTAATTTAAAAAGCTTTGGAGAAAGTTATAGTAACACGAGAACGACTTCAAACTGCATAAAGCAGATAAAGGTGCTATAAATAAAAACAGTGACCCAAGAGTTCACAAAAGGTGAAAAGTACTCTGAGGAATATTATCTACAAGAAGAGACATGAGGTTAAATTAGAGAGATGATATATTCGTGATGCTATCAGTAAGATTCAGTCCACCGGATGTGGAATTCGATGAAAATTAGAATTACGAAAGGAGATCTCCTAGTTACTCTTGATAGGAATGTGAGATAATTGAGCTCGAAAGGGATTGCTTTAGTGGACGTATTATGCGCAACCATCCAACAGAGGAAGCTACATGGGATTCCGAAGAAGATATGCGGAGCAAGTATACGCAGTTGTTTTAGATATCAGGTACACTTCCTAACTTGTTCAAGAACGAACGCTTATTTAAGTGGGGGAGAATGTAATAACCCGAAATATATTTTTGTATACTTCTTGAATTTTGAAATTTAGGAATTTATTTTATTGTAACTACTGGGTAGGATACTAAGTTTGTATAAGAGAATTTATTGTATATATACTATAGTATATTATATAAATGATTAGTGAGCCTAATTTATAAAATACATGTGCTAGTGATCAATGTAGTAATTTTTGGATAATAATTGGGATAAAAGAAGCGGGCCTAAGCCCACATCTTATGTTACCACACGTTTCAAGACTTAGAAAGGTAATAGGGTAATATTAATTCCTTGGTTCATTAGAAGGTAACAATATGTAATGGAGATGAACAAGGGAATTGTGGCGGCACTGTGGAGAATAGCAGGGATTGGCTAATCTTTATTTTGGATATTTTTTAGTGGAATATTGCGGAAGAAAATAACTATATAATTAGGTACTTTTATAAATTTTAGTTCAACGATAACATGATATTGAACTTTGAAGATAATAATTTTATATGTACCCATATAATATTATGACATGCCAATGATTACAATAATTTTTTAACCTTACGTTTCAAATTCCACTAAAGGGAAGGAATACCCTTTCTCCTTGATTGATCGGTATTAATTTGAAGATTGTGTTGGAAAGGGAATTATGGTATTCAGTGTTTAGTAGTGCCAAATAAAATAAAAAGTAATTTTTTGGAGCCAAATCATTTAACTAGGAACATTATTGATTGACTGGGCTTATCTAATTTCAAGTAAGTGAAATAAAGTAGATTTGTGTAGTTTTCCTTTCCATCATTTTAATCCCATTTGATTTAATAGACTAATAATTATTTTTAGAAGGAAATAATAACTGATTACTATTGAACTTGATGTAGCGAGAAAGAGGGACTAGTTTGGAGGCAAAGTTATTAGTTGGTTATTCCTAATACTATTACTCTTCCGACGATAGTATATCGAACATTTAGTAGCGAAGTGAATGGTAATATTGAGAAAGTTAGCTATAATTTGAAAGTTAGGGACTTTGAGATCCGACCCCGATTAGCATAATTGACACTGTTAATTAATATTTTCTATAGATTGAGGCTATTTGGAGGCCTTTGGGACGTCACAAGATAGAGGAATTAGTCGTTAACGAGGTAAGTGAGACTTTAAGCTTTGATACTTGCTTTTCTAAAACCCGTTTTGAAAGTGTATTTTCTTTGCCTGGTCCATGTGTTTGGACAAGCATGCGCTTGGAAGAATCGGTGGTCTTATACTAGCAATATATTATTTTATTAAAAATACAAACAAACAAAAAATATTACTTTAGAAGTTGTTTGATACGGCTGTGAGCCATGTGTTGAGTTTGATACGGCTGTGCGCCAGGATTTTTAGTTTGATACAGCTGTGCGCCATGATGTTGAGTTTGATACGGCTGTGCGCCATGATGGTGAGTTTGAGACGGCTGTGCGCCATGATGTTGGAGCATTGTGTATGCCTTTGTACATCACCCGAGCATTGTGTATGCTTCTTAATATATTTAAGGCATTGTGGTTCCGTTGTGAACTCGTAGGTGTGTTGGTAAATTTCTTTCACTGCAATTATGACAAGTCCTTAGTGGGTACCCTTATTGGTTAATTCTTAATAACTCTGTTGATACACATATATTGAATTATTGTATAATTATCATATTCACTATATCATTCGTGTTGTGGTGTGTTTGTATTTTCTAACACTTGTTCCAGAGGTATTTAAAGTGGCGGGCCGAGGATCTTACTGGGTTATATTTACGTATAACTCACTCCTTACCTGCATCTCTATGCAGATACCATTGCGGGAGATAGAGCTAGTGGCTGGCGAGTTTGTTCGAGTGGATCATATTGCTGAGGTGAGACACTGCATTGTTCGTGGAGGCTTTCGTTTCAGACTTACTTAATTCGTGTTAGTTATTCCCTTTTCTTTGGGGTTCGCATACCCGTCAATAAAACTCATGTTACTCTGTTAGATGCTCCATAGTCTTCGTGTGGGATTTGGGCTAGAGTTTTATTATTTGAGTGATTGGTGATTTTTTTCTATCAATTGATTAAGGTATTGGGAGATAATTATTTCCTCTTTAATTATTAATAATACTAGTAGGCCTGCAAAATTCTTTTTTACTAAGTGTTTGTGTAAGTGGTTAAACGTTAGAGAGAAGGGTTCGTCTGACAGGTGGTATTAGCCAAGTGCCAGTCACGTCTCGGGGATAGTTTGGGATGTGACACCACCCTCCGTCATGGGCATCACATTCACCCCCCTCCCTTGGGACTCAGCGTCCAGCTGAGATTTGCCCCACCACCGTACTGAGGTAGATTCGGGCTTGTCACACCCTAACCTTGGGGGCATGATCGTGACATAGTGATCAATGACATAAAATAATCTTTCTATTTGTCTAAAGTTTAGTTGATAAAATAACTCGATGCCTACACTAATAGACGGTAGAGTAATAAGCTTCAGGTGAAATAATTGAGGTATGTGTTAGGTGATTCTACACCACAGGTATGAATTAAATTAAATTAAATTTTTTTACTGTAAATCTTAGATTGTGTATGAGTCCAATATGGAAGCGACAAGAGATGTTGTTATTGACATCAGCCATTAGTATATTATTCCTAGAAGGGAATTAATTGTGTCTCTATAATGATGAAATGCAACACATACAACATTATCTGATTGAAAATGAAAACAGATCCTAGATTTGGGCCCACCAAGTGGGCCTTAGTCGGGCCTAGTGGCAATAGTTAAGTCCATATCTAAGCAATTGGGAAAGCGCACTCAGGTTTTTCAATCATTAAGCAAAGTCCAAAGAGGTGAATAAAAGAATAGAATTGGTGGGTAAAGTGAAACATATAAATCACTCATTATATACCATTACTTACTTTATGATTTGATGTTATTGTCTCATACATATCCACTACACCAGTAGAATTTAAAAATAAATTTTGTATTTCTTTTGTGAAAATTTCTACTATTTAGACTTCCTATTTTATGTGAAGATGTTTAATTAGATATCGAGTTTGGAAAATTAACTTTTTTATATATATATATGCCAAAAGTATACAAAGTACCTAAATTATCATTTTAGGTATGTGATAATTAGAGTGGCACATGTCTTTTTATTTTTTCTTTCTTTATAAAAAATAATTTTCATATTAAGTGGGTCAGAACAAGCCATGCCACTGAGGGTAAATTAAAGATGTTAAAGAACAAATAGTTTTGCAAAAAGAGGAAAGTATTATTTCTAGGACAGGCCAAAAATAAAAACATATCACATAAAATTCATATATATATATATATATATATATATATATATAATTTGAAAGGAAAAATGTTAATGGTCCTATTAGATATAAAATAAAGGAAAATTATTTCATAAATCATTTTTTTCTGATACTTGATTAATGTACAAGCTAGCGCACTAGGAGTTCCCAAATAGGTGACTGGTATATTACAATAATAAATTTTTTATTTGTTATTCGAATTGAACTTAGAAAGCTGGTGTAGTTATAAAGGCATCATAGATTATGGTGGGATGAATAAAATCTCTCTACCCTTAATTAAAAGTCTTGCGTTTGATCCCTAGGAATGAAAGTAAGTCTATCAGGAACGCTTCGTTCTTTAATGGGCTTTATGCGACCTCGATATAAATTAACGAGTGCTAAACACCAAATAAAAAATAAAAGAACAAAGAAGATGGAAGCAGGACCCAAACAACTAACGACACTTTGTATGGATGGACATAAATAGCAAGGAATAAGAGTCATCCCACAAGAAACTTGTGCTCCTCTGGGATGATGTAAGTGGTTTCCTTCTATTTGATTGAAAACATTTCTTTTTAAAAAATATATTTCAATAGTTAAAAAGATGAAAAGAAGTTCGCAAGCAGTGACGGAGGACAAAGTTTAAAAAATATTGTAGTTAGTGAGAATTGAACTTATGACCTTACAAAAGATTTGAACCCCTTTAATCACTAAGCTACACTTTTGGGCTGTGTCAAGGGGATTCAAAACTTAATATATAGAGGTAAAAGCAAATTGTGCCTTATATATACAGTGTAATTTTGGCGAAGGGGTTCGGGTGAACCTCCTTCCGCCCCCCTAAATCCGCCCTTGCTCGCAAGGACAGCTTGATCCTCTTCACTAGAGAAGAGGATGAGAGAACCGGGTGAAATTCAAAAATAGCCAGATTTATAATTGGTAATTGAAAAATAGCCACAGTTTAAAAACAACAACAACAACAACAACAACATATCCAGTAAAATCCCACAAGTGGGGTCCGGGGAGGATATTGTGTACGCAAATCTTACCCCTATCCTAGGGTAGAGAGGTTGTTTCCAATACACCCTCGGCTCGAGAAAGCTGAAAAGAGAGAATGGATGAAGACGAAGAAGAAAGGGGAAGTAGAAAGAAAAAATAGAGGGACGAAGGACGATAAGGAAAAGGGGAGAAAGACAACTATAGTAACAACAATAACCACAACAACAACACCAACGACGAAACCGGTAACAGAAAATAGCATCAAACAATAGCAGATTGGAACATACGATATACAGAGCGAACAAAAAAAAACAAAAAGGAGTTACTAATACTACTAAAAAAGAACAAGAAGCTCTCGATTACCTACTATCCAACTACCCTAGTCATAGCGATGTCTATATCCATATATATATATATATATATATATATATATATATATATAAACATCAGACCTGAATTGAATAATTCAATCCACAAAGGAACAAAGTTAGAGGCAAATGATTTCTTGTTCTGGTGTATGTCTTCCCATTTATAAATATCCTCGGATGTGTAGCTGAGAAGATATACACCATATATAAGTATTTTAATTTCCAGTATATTATGCTGTAAATTTTTATGTGCTAGAGTTCCGGCATAATATACTGGAAGTTCATACGCAGGTGCACCAATCTCCAGTATATTATATTGAAATTTTTCGTGTTGCAGTAAAATAGCGGCTATTTTTTAATAATAAACGTTGGCTATTTTTCAATTACCAGTTCGAAAACTCGCTAGCCCATAGGAGACTCGTTGACTTCAATTACCGTTTATGTATGATCCATATCAAATCTAATTGATTTATAAAAATAAACACCAAATGAATTTAAGATACCTAAAATAAAGATATGTTGATAATTTTATTTTGATGAATTAATTCTGCAACCTCAGACTTAAAGAATAAATACAAACAAAAATTATTTTGGTTTACTTATCTTGAAAATATTTTATGGCCTAGACATTGTAGAGAAACATCATCAAAAGATATTATCCAGAAAAAGTACTTTTTTAGAAGCTTCTATAGGTGAATATTCAGATAATAGTTAATTTGAGTGAAATGCATATGTCATCATTGGAAAAGCAATACTCTTCATGCTCAATTTTATGTGAATTATGTCCTAAGTATTTCGTTTTTTTTAAAATAATATATGTTTATACTTAAAGATAATTAACTTAGCATATTAAGATTATTATATAAAGCTAATCATGGTCGCCGTATCTGAGTTAAATACAAATCACAAAGAAATGGCACTAATAATTTTCAAATAGTGGGCATTTGCCTTTTGCATTGTCTGTTTTAATCAACCCATCTGCACGCCAATTAAATAAAAGAGACCCATATAGTAATAATAATTATTATTTTATTATTATTATTACTATTATTGTGAGTGGACAGGGCACAAACACTTCAACAACAAAAAGAAAACAAGAAAAAATAAAGATATCTGTTATGTGCAGTTGTACCCTATGTTTGATCGTGCAATCGTACTTTGATGAGCCCTACATTGCTCTGTATTGTAGAGTTTCAATCTATCAATTATATTTTCTTGAAATATCTTTTTATTTAATACTTAATAGTGGCTCTATAGTGTCAAAAATAGGATCTGATATACATCGCATTACTAGATTAACGTGATAAAATGGCACTATTCAACAAGAGGATTGTGATCTGCGCATAAGAAGCCCGATCCGATCTATAATTTAAAACAAAAAACTAACTAAATATAATGCAGAAAATAGCACGGGGTAGCCAGTTTTCAGACTGATAATTCAAAATAGCTCGTGTTTGCAAAGTTATTGAAAAAATGTCACTATTTTGCTGTAACCCGGAGTTCCAGCATAATATACTGGAGATCGGTGCACATGTGTATGAACTTCCAGCATATTATGTTAGAACTCCAACACGCGGAAAGTTGCAGCATAATATACTGGAGATTGGAGCACCTATGTATGAACTTCCAGCATATTATGCTGGACCGGTATATTATACTGGAACTCTAATATATTATGCTGGAAGTCCAGTATACTTATGGTGAAACTCTATTAGTTCCAATATATTATACTGGAATTCCAATTTATTATGCTGGAGTATTTCCTGGATTTTGAACAATGAAAAATGACTAAATTTCGATTACTTTTGAAACTATGGTTATTTTTGAATTTCTCCCGGTAAAATGTGGATTTTTAAATCTAAGAGGGCCCTAAGATCCATTTTTCTTGTATTTAACTCGTTTTTGCTTAATTTTGAAGATAATAGTAAATAAGTGAGAGAGTGAAATGACACAACATTTGGAATTAATGAGAGAATAAAAGAACACAAAAGAAGATCATGTAAATGCACTTAGGAAGCATGGAATATATGACTGACCTCAAATTGCAAGTGTAATCTTGAGCTAGATTCAAGGAATATGATAGATTTTTAGGCTATTCTCATCCATTTGAAAAGTGCCCTTTAAAATGAAATATATACTATAATATATTGAAAGAACGACAAAAGCTATTCTCCAACAGTAGTAGTTACAACTGCAAAGTCAACTTTTTTCCTTTTCTATCCCTTGTTAAGTTGGATCCAACGACTGATATTTTACTATACTACTCCCTTTATTCTATTTTGCGTGGCGTAATAAGGGTGGCAAGTGAGTTGGTTTGGGTCTGAGACCGGCTCGAGTCCGCAGGCCAAATGGGCTAAGCGGGTTGGGACCGGTAGGACCACTAAAGGTGGGCTTGGACCTGTCTTGTGGGCCGATTCTTACCTTTAAACCGTTAGGACCGGGATCGTTGACCCGCCAAGAGACTGCCAGACCGGTCCTGACCGGTCCCTTGGCGGGCCAAATGCTATTTTTTTTATAAAAAGTAGCCGTTTGTCTATTTAAAAAATAGTCGTTGGGCTTTAAAAAATAGTCGTTGGCTAATTAGAAAATAGCCATTTGACCCTACAACTTTGTTTTAACCCCAAATTTTTTATAATTACATTTTTCTCTATTTTCAACTAAAAATACCCCCTCATTCTTTCATTTTTCTTACAAAATAATATCAATCTATCACAATCTTTCTCTAATTGTCTCTTATACTTGCTACTATTGCTTACTTTATTCCAAAAAATAATTCAAAAATATTGAGGTTGTTACAAGTTGTGAAAAAATTGTGAAGTTGGTGAATTGAAGTCTTTAAGTCTTCAACAATAATCAATTTTCAACAAGTTGTTCGTCAATTCGGTAAACGCGTTCCAATTCTTAAGTCTTAATATTATAGTTTTTGTTTGTTTTATTTATTTTTTATAACTTAATTAATTATGATGTCTTCCTTAAAAAATATTTTTTGTAAAAATAAGAATAAGAGAAAATCCAAGAGTGGCGAATCTAGTGATACTGTTGTTCCCCCTCCCCTGCCCCTGGCTCCTCGAACCGAACCCATATTCGTCCTACACCTGCTATTCTTGATAGCGATAATAGTTTATTACAATTTACCGATAGTCAATTTTACTATAATATTGCACTCGACAAACAATTAGACCATGATTAATGAATGCTCTTTATTTTAATAATTATAATACTATTGATGAAGGATGATGAGAAAATTGATCTTGATGAAACTCAACCAGATGATGATACACCCACTAGTCCTGCTCCTGATGTTAACCCAACTAGTGTTAACGCTACTAATCCAAATGATGACCCATCTGATACTCATGTTACTGCATCTACTTTTTCTATACAACATACCAAACGGCAGGAAACATCTCATGTTTGGCCATTTTTTTACTCAAGTGGTTCCATAAAATAAGGCTAAGTGTAAAACTTGTGGTATTGAGTTAGCTTCTAAATATTTTGGATGGGGGAGGGGGGAGGGGCGGAACTTTTGCTAGACACATTAAAATACACCGTAAAGATAGAATCTGATATGAACGTCTGAAAGCTTTGGCCAAGGGGAAAATTACCTAGTCCTAGTCAGACTGACCCTAGTACCGATTCAAATCAATTTCAACTGGAAATTAACACGGTTATCGGTGGTATTTTATATTATGATCCAAAAAGAGATCGGCAAGAATTGACAAAAATGATAATTGTTATGTGCTTACCCTATAGTTTTCTTTCTGACCCTTCATTTGTGCATTATATTAGAATTTTTTTAATCCTACTTATAAAGGTTTTCCTCGCACAACCGTAAAGAGTGATATTTATAAATATAATCATGAATATGAACACTATTTGTGCTATTTATTTAGTCATATAAATTGCCGTGTTGCTATTACAACTGATATTGGTAGAAGTGGCAACGACTATGATTACATTACAATTACGAGTCATTGGATTGATGAGGATTGGACAATGCAAAAGTGCATAATTGCATATAGAATAATTGTTTCATGTAACAAAGGGCAGTAAATTGCTAGCACAATTACAGATATTTGCAGATATTTTTGCATTAGTGAGAAAATAATGTCGGTTTCAATGGATAATGCTACTAATAACACAAATGCTATAGACTTGCTTACCACTAGGCTAAATCTTACCTTTACTAACATTTTTTATGTTAGATGTATTTGTCATATTTACCATTGAATTGTGGGTGATGGTCTGAGAATATTAAATATTCAAACTGAAAAGGTTAAAATGACTCTTCACTGATTTTTTCGTTCAAAAACCGTAGAAGTAGGCATTGATATGCGATGAATGTCGCCTAAGAGAAAGAAAGGTTCCTAAACCTTGTCCAACTAGATGGAATTACATGTATGAAAGTTTGGTTGTCGCATATGAATATAGAAACCCCATAAACTCAATGTTTAATGCACATGTAAGTGATGATGACGAGCACCTTACGAATGGGGATTGAGCTAACGCTAAAATGCTTGTTAATTTTTAAAAAAAAAATTAGTATTGCTACAAATAAATTTTATCCTACTATTTCTAACTGTTTAGTTTATATTACAGAACTTGCAAATTTTTTTGCTCATTTTTTAAAGGGAGGGGAGATTTATAACCCTGTTATTGATTCTATGAGAAAAAAGTTTTAAAAATAGTTTTTCCCTATTCCCCCTATTTATAGTGTTGCTGTTGTGTTAAATCCTTGTATGAAATTAGGAGGTCCTCAATTTTGGTATGAAACTGTTTATAATGGTTTGGCACTTGAAGATGATGAGTTGGTTGTACTTCTTGAAGCAATAGCCTCAATTAGAATAAATGCTCAAACTATTTATAATGCTTATTAAGTTGAATTAAATCATGCTAGACCAAATGTTACAACTCCTTCTTCTTCTGATTCTCAATCATCTAAAAGAACTGCGGGAGTAAGAGCACTTTGTGTTTGGGAGGAGTTTAGGTTTTTTTTTTGTTCTAGTAGTAATGATTTTTCACAACTAAATGAGCGTGAAGTTTATTTATCACAACAAATTGAGGAAGTGAATCCTGGTGGCTCCTTTAATCTTTTACAATGGTGGAAGGACAAAAAAATTACTTCCCGATTCTTTCAAGGATGGCCCGAGATATTTTAACTATTCAAGCTTCAACAGTGGCATCAGAGAGCGCTTTCAGTCAAGCAAGACTTCAAGTCGTTGATTATAGAGTGTCTATGAGAGAGCTTGAAAAAATCAGTACTTTTCAGAGATTGGATCCGTTCGGAAAGAAGAAATTTTGGACTTGCTGAATCACAACTAGAGTAAGAGGAAGCTTACGAAGAAATACTAGCCGAACTTGTCGAGGATGCTGCTTCGCCCGACAATGGAAGCGGCGATGACTGAGCTAATTTTCCGCCACCACCAACGAAACTTCTCTGAACCTTGAATGATTTATGAAGTTTGTAAGAGATACCATGTAACTTGTATGAACAAAAAAGTTAGTATGTATTATGTAACTTGTATTTTGGCAAATCTTGATTAGTTTCTTTTTCTTCTCAACAGTGGTATTAACACCTTGTTGTGCTCAGTCCATAGAGGGGAGGAAGACTAAGAAAGATATTGCCATATTTTTTAATGCTATACTAAAATAACAAGGCATTGCTTTGAATATCTTTTTACAATATTTTTGTCTTTAAATTTGAATTAAAAAATTTAGGTCACAATTTTATAATAAATTTACAAGGCATTTCCTTAGATATTTTTTAACATCTTTTTGTCTCTAATTTCTATATTTTTTTAAATCACTATTTAGCCGTTGGACCCACTTAGGCCGCAGGCCCGACATGTTTAACCAGGACCATGAGTTCGTGGGCCCAGTCCCCGGCCGGTTCCTACAAAAAACCCGTTTAGCCCGGGACCGCAACCCACGAGACCGGCACACATGCCACCCGTAGTGACGTAATTTCGAGTACAACGACCAAGTTGATTATTTATTTATGTGAATTTGAATATAAATTTTTTACATGTTTTTTGAAATAATATTTGTATATTTAGAAATTACATAAGAAATACTATAAGTCAAAATATTTAAAAGTATTTATTAAAAACGTGGTCAAAGAAAACTTTCTTTGACTCTCTAAATAGTAAATGTGTGATATGATCCTAGATAACCCGAGCAAAACGGAGAATATTGAAGATGTCCCGAATTATCTAGTGGACCTTTGACTCGCTCCAAGTCCAAGGACGCCCGAGGGATGCATGCTGAGGAGCTGCATGGTCTTCAACAATTGACTAAAAGATATTTAGAGAGTCACTTGGAGGATTCATGCAAAGGATACTATGTTTGGAGTCTTGATAATTGAAGAGTCAAGACCCCAAGTCAAACCCCGTGACACGGTTTCATCAATCGTTGGCTACGGTTCAAGAGGGGCCTGAAGAGGTGAAGAAATAAGCTTATGGAATTCGTCACAGTTCAGTTGTTTGCATCAGAGTTGGGGTTACGATTTGGCCTGACGAGTATTTTTGGGACATTAACTTTGAAACTTTTCCTATTTTACTCGTTGGGTATTTATAATAGCCTAGGGTTATTTCATTAATAACTTAGCATATTTTGACATAAGAAAATTCTTGAGAGAGATTTTGGAACCTCTTGGTTCGAGTTCGACTTTGGATTACCTATTTTCAAGACTTGGATTCTTGAGGGTAATCTTCTTCTCCTTTCTTTATATCTAGGGTTCTAAATTTGTTGTTCTTGGGACGCGATTGGATAGTTTTTCGATTGTTGCTTGAGACGTTCGCTTGGGGTTCTACCTTTTCTTCTATATTTCTTTATTCAGGCTACTTCTGATTATCTTACTCAAATCTGTCATTAATTTTGCTTTAATTATTATTATTTTCATATTCCACTGTTGTGTTTATCTCAGACCGTATCAATGTATCAAACAAAGTGAAACCGAGAGAGCATCTTTTTTAATGACGATATATTTTATTGACTATTAAACTTTTAATTTTTAGACAAGCTACCTTGATTCTGATGATCACATTTGTTTTGATATTGTCTGTCATTTGTAACGACCCGACCGGTCATTTTGAGAGTTAGAACCCCGATCCTCTAATAACTAATTTCCCCACATTTGTTTCTGCTATTGGGACTTACGGGAGTGATTAGTTATGGAATTCAGAGAGTTTTGGGACACATAGTCCCTAATTATGAGTTTAAGCCTTAGTAATCGGACCGTAGTCGGAACTGTGTGAAGACGAATCCATAATAGAATTTCGTCGACTCCGTTAGCTCAGTTCGGTGATTTTGGGGATAGGAGCGCATCCAGAATGTGTTTTCGGGGTCTGTAGTAGATTTAGGCTTGAATTGGCAAAAGTTAGATTTTCGGCGATTTCAACCGATAGGAAATTTTTTGATATCGAGCTCGGAATGGAATTCTGAAAGTGGTTGTAGGTTCGTAGTGTCATTTGTGACATGTGTGTCAAATTTGAGGTCATTCGGACTAGGTTTGACATGTTTCGGCATAGTTGGTGGATTTTGAAAAAATGCTAAGTTCTTAGGCTTGAATTCATGTTTAATTGTTGTTTTTGGTGTTATGTGATGTGGTTTGAAGGCTCGATAAGTTCGAATGAGGTTATAGGATTGGTTGGTAGTTTTGGTTGAGGTCCCGGGGGCCTCGTGTATGTTTCAGATGCTCAACGGGAAGAAAATGGGACTTAGGCAAAATCTGATTTTGATTGTTTCTGGTGTTTTCGCACCTACGGATGTTGGACACCAGGTGCAGCCCTGCAGAAGAGAAAGAGAGGTCGCAGGTGCGATTTTGGACATGAGGGCCAGCGGCCGCAGATGCGGCTCAAGGACCGCAGAAGCAAAACCGCATCTGCAAAGAAGGGAGCGCATGTGCAAAACGTGGGGAATTAATGAAATTTCGCAGATGCGGAGCCCAAGTCGCAGGTGTGGGACCGCATATGCGGAAATCACTGGGCAGATATAGAAAATTCGAGGATTTGAAATTTCATAACACAAAAATCAAATTGGAGCTCGGTGGAAGATGATTTTTCGAGGGATTTTTAAGGAGAATCATTGGGTAACGAATTTTAACTCGATTTTTATCATAATACTATAATCTATTGTTGTTTTTCCTCTTCTAATTAAGGAATTTGAGGGTAAAAGTTTGAAAATGGGAGAAAAGTTCCCCAACTGAAAATTCGAGTTTTGAATGAGATTTTGACGTCGATTTTTTATGATTTTTGTTCGAGTGTGCTCGTGAGTGATCGGGTGTTCATAATTTGTAAATTTTACCCGATTCCGAGATGTGGGCCTGAGGAACTTTTTGGGGCAATTTTTCTAATTTCGCATTTTAGCTTCGAATTAATTAGTTATTTTGGGACTACTAACGTATTCCGGGAGATTCCCTTGTGCTGCATATTTATTTTGGGACTACAGACGTATTCCAGGAGATCTCCCTATACTGTATAATCATCTGGAACTACTGGACGGTATCCCGGGAGTTTCCACCTTGTGTTTACTTTGTTCTGAGCCGAGGGCTCCCTTTTACTGTTATGTTTTTCGAATATTTTCTTAAACTCGTATTGTTGATATACTGATCTCTTTTACTATTTTAAATTATTTTATATTTATTCCAGTCGGGCCGTAACCTTACCTCGTCACTACTTGACCGAGATTAGGCTTGGCATTTACTGGGTACCAAATGTGGTGTATTCATGCCCTTTCCTGCACATGTTTTCGTGTGCAGATCCAGGTACGAGCTATCAGTCTCGTGGATAGTTTTGCTGCTGATTCTAGGAGACTACAAGGTATTTCTGCCGCGTCCACAAAATCTTCAGAGTACCCTTCCATTCTATCGCTTAGAGTTTTTCTTATGCACTTTCCAGACTTGTTAGAGCTACAGTAGTTATTAGAGGCTTGTGATTATTGGTGATATTCCGGGTCTTTGGGATAAATCTTTTGTACATGCCGAGCGGCATCATTATGATTATTCAGATTATGTTCTAATTTATTGTGTTTTTAATTAAGTTTTATCCGCAAATTAAGCTTACCTAGTTGTAGAGACAAGTTATCGTCATAATATCTTTCGGAGGGTAAATTGAGTCGTGACATCGTTAATACGCACAAACTAAAAAGATAAATTAGTCTAATAAGTAACTTTAATTTATGTCTAACTTCAGTCTTTTTGTTGAAAAAATTTAAGGTGCGTAAGTAGTTATAATTTTTAATATTTCTGTTTATCTATTAATATAGACATGCCATACATAATGTTTTTTCTCATTATTATTTTACGGGTAAAAGTAATTAAAACATATATACTGAAAGATTATATGTATATTACTGTTTTGGTTTTACTAGACAAGATTATGCACAGTCAGTGAATCTCTTTACACGGTTCTAGTTGATACAAGTATACAACTACACTAAAAGAAAATTACAAATCAATCCAAGGAAATTGGAACATGCATGCAAGTTGCTGTCATATCTGAAAAATTCTTCAGTTATTTTCTTCATATCCAAAACCAAAGCATCTAGAATCTGGGGCACAGTTAGAATATAATGAACTGTTTGGTCGAATTCAATAATTTTAGTTTAAATATTATATTTGTTTTAAAATAATTAGCTAAATGTGTACATGAATTAGTTAAATTTAATATGTTATTAACACTTAATATTGCAACTCTAAATTATAAAACTCATAAAATTTAAATTCTGATTCGTTTTTATCTAAACTAAATAAAAATCTGGTTGACCCTATTAGTATCATCACATCTCTACCTAGTGGGAATTAATTAATGAATATGTTCTAAACAAAATCTCGAGACGTTAACCTCTTCCTTCTTCCATGGGGCATCTTTAGGGTGACTATCATGATATTATTCCATCGTAGTTTTTATTGTAAAATGGTGGATATAATTTTTACATTGGAATAAGTTATACACTATCTTTTATATATTGAACACAACTACATTTGTTCAGGTAGGTTCAACTGAAAGTTTTCCGTCCGGAAAATTCATTATTTATATATGAAAGTTCGGTCATGTTTTTTTATAAATTATTAATTTGAGCAGAAAAAGAATATCAAATTAACGCATTTTTAAAAAATACTAAAATATATTTATTAAAAAGTCCACGTACGTGGACAAAACAATAAAAATAGATACACGTGGTAGCATGGAGTTCTCATCCTCATTGATCTAGAGTCTTCAAATACCCAAGTATATAGGGTAATTAGGACAAAAACATAGTTGAGAGGTGTACCAAATATATATTACTACTTTGAGTGAATAGCAGGCACCTCAAGGTTAACATGTCTATCTGGCATTAAATGAGGCTACTTTTATAATTTCAATAAATCAGAGCAACATGATTGGCTGAAAAAGAAGCTTACTGTAGCTACTACATAAGATTTTTATTACTCCTACAAGATTCTGATTGGGTAAATGCCATGCAAGAGGAGCTGAATCAGTTTGAAAAAAAGTCAAGTATGGCACTTGGACCCAAGCCACTAGACAGATCAGTGATTGACACAAAGTGAGTCTTCAGGAACAAGCTCGATGAGGATGGAACTGTTACAAGAAACAAGGCCAGACTGGTTGTTCAAGGGTAAAGTCAAGAAGAGGGAATTGACTATGATGAGACCTTTGCCTCTGTGGCAAGACTGGAGGCAATCAGACTTCTTATAGCATTTGCTGCACATATGAAATTTACTCTCCATCAGATGGATGTTAAGAGTGCCTTTCTCAATGACTATTTGAAGGAAGATGTATTTGTCAAACAACCTCCAGGTTTTGAAAGCAAGGAGTCACCTGACCACGTATACAAACTCGACAAGGCTCTGTATGGTCTCAAACAAGTTACGAACGATTATCAAAATTCCTGCTAGAACATGGGTACAAACGAGGCAAAATTGACAGCACCTTGTTCTTAAAGGAAAAGGGTAAAGAACTCCTGGTTGTGCAAATATATGTGGATGATATTATTTTTGGAGAAACTACGGAAAAACTGAGTAAGGAATTTGCTACACTTAGTAAGGAATTTGCTACCTCACTGCACTGAAGAGAATTTTGAGATATTTGAAAGGCACCACTGATTTGTGCCTTTGGTATCCTAAAGGTAGTAATTTCGACCTTGTAGGATATGCTGATGCTGTAATTGCAGGTTTTCTGGTTGATAGGAAAAGTACTTCAGGCATGGCTCACTTCTTGGGCTCCTGCCTTGTGTCTTGGGCCACCAAGAAACAAAATTCAGTAGCTTTGTCTACTGCTGAGGCTGAATATGTGGTTGCAGCCTCTTGTTGTGCTCAGTTGCTATGGATCAAGCAAAAACTCATGAACTTTGGTATAGATGTGAGATGCATTCCTATTTTCTGTGATAACACTAGTGCCATTAGTATGACGAAGAACCCGGTTCATCATAAGAGAACTAAGCACATAGGTGTTAGGCACCATTTTCTTAGGATAACTATGAAAAACGAATGATCTCAATTGAATTTTGTGCTACTGATCAACAAATTGCAGATATCTTTACTAAAGCACTGAGTATGGAGCATTTTGAGAGAAACAGACTTGAATTAGGGATGATTAAAATCACCTGATTGAAAAACAAAAATAAAAAAAAAAGGAATTTTTTTTGGCTAGAAACACTAACATAGATAATCAGCCAGACTAATCATTGCTCAGCATCATGACTTTATTGCCATACTCTCTTTTCATGTATTAATATGTTTCTCTAACTTTGTAAATTGAGGCAAATTAAAGATCTTAACAAGATGAACCCGGTTCATCCATGCTGGTTCATCTGACTGTCAAGGTACGTACTCATCTCCATACGTTTATTAAATCAATTACAGTCATACATGAGCATGACTCTATCTATATTTGGTTCATATTCAAATACTTCGTACTTACCCAAAATTGAACTAGTTTCAAGAAGTTCCGTCTCTACTTAATTAGCCTAGTTTTAGGGGGAAATTAAATGTCTAATCAATGTCAGTCCTACGACGATTAGACTCCCACTTGAGTAAATACTCTGCCTGTTGTAAACTCCCTATCCACATCTTATAAAAGGGTCATCATTACTCTTTTCTTCATAAAGTAACCGTCGAACCAAGTTCATCTCACTCTTCTCAAACGAAATCTAATAAATTTTCTTTTCTTCCTAACAACGCTGATAATCATGTCTTCACCACCACCTGCTTCTTCTTCTACTTCATCGCCAAATCGTGATTATGATGGAGGGCTTTATGAATCAGATTCAAATTCTCCATCTGTATACAATTCTCAATCACCAAAAAGAACCTCAACCCCTGAAAACCCTCCTATTTTTGAACCCACACCTAACCCTAACCCAGCCCCCCGTGGTCGTCGTGTAAAGGTTCTTGCCAGAAAATCAGTTGCTTCTGGGTCCCGTGCAAGATTCTTGGAGGAAATTCTGCAGGCTGAAAAGGATAATAACTCTGAATCATCAAGTGAATCTTTTAAATTAGCTAACGAGGATGAAGCACCTAGTTCATCAAATCCTGAACAAGGTAATGATGCTATTTTTGAACCTGTAAATGTTGAGAACAGGTTTGTTCTGGTTGGGTCGGTAGTTGATGTTGAAGTGCCGAATAGGCAAAGAAAATTTTGAAAAGGTAAAATTCTTGAGAGAGAGGGTGAAGAAATTTCTGTAAGGGGATTTGGGGAGGATGGTACCACATTGGCTATCTGTGGTCCCATTCCTGAGAAGGTTGGAGAAGATGTCACCGATTTAGGGGGAAGTGTAGTTGAGGAAGCAGCGGCAACTTTAGAAAGCTTGCAGAAAGGAGCAGATGAACCTGTTTCTTCTGGGGACGAGACATTGGCTGACAAGCTAAAGAAATTGGGGGAAACCTATAACCCCAAGAAAAGGAGGACTCAGAAGTCCAAGAAGGCTACTACCCCAGTTCCTCCAAAGAAGAGGAAATTAAGTTTATGTATCTACTGATGCTCCTGCACCAAAGGTGCGTGCTACACGTAGTGTTGTAAGAGAAGAAAAAGAAATGTTTGAGAGGGCTCTGTTAGAGAGCAAGAAAAGGAAAGCTACAAAGGGAAAGGCTAAAGTAGGAGATCCTGTGGAGATAGTTGTTGTTGAAGAGGATACGATGGACCTGGTCCATCATGAGGAGCAGACTGCTCCGGTTGTGGTTGAGGCACCAAAATAAAAAAAAAGGCTAAGGCTTCTTCAAAGAAGTCAGCTACAGTGTCTGCCACACCTACAAGCACTGTAAAAAGGACCAGGTCCAAGGCAAGAATAGTGAAGGTCGTTGAGAAAGATGATGATAAAGAGTGGAGTGGAGAAGATGAGGAGGAAGTTGGTGAGTTGACTGACAGAATCACCTTGTTTGGCAAAAGAACAATTCTGAAGGGAAAGTTGTTGAAGGATCTCGAGGAACCTAGGATGCGATACCTGCTGGACACACTGGATGTGCAGGGGTGGAAGAACATGGTCCTTCACATGGAAGGAAGGCTGGCTAGAGCAGAACTGGTGGAGTTCATGGGTAATGCAGTAGTCAAGGAGGGCAGGGTTACTTCCACAGTCAAAGGAATTCAAGTCTCCTTTGATGCAAAAGAGCTGGGGGTAATTCTGAACATTCCTGCTGAGGGCTACGGAGATTACACTAGGCAAAGATGGCCTAGTCTGGATGGGATGGCCTCAGCAATCAACATTACCATATTCTTCAGTGACAATGAAAGTGAGATTGAACCCAGGCCAGTATACAAAAGTTAAATGAAGCCCGAGAACAAGTTGTTCTTCGAGTTTGTCATCAAGTTCCTGCTTCCAAGACAAGAAAGAAGGCACATAGCCAACTATATGGATCTGACCTTGATGGAGTGTTTGTATAGGGGAAAACAGATCAACTGGCCAGCTTTCATCATCAAACTCTTGGACAGAGTTGTGAATGGAACAAAAGCACATACTATTCTATATGGCTTTATTCTGACAACTGTGCTTGCTCATTTTGATGTTCATGTGAAGAAGGCTGAAATGGCTACTACCAAGGACTATTTTGGGTAGGATACTTTGCTGACATGTGATTATACTGTCAATGTTCCTGCAGATGAACCTGGTTCATCTAGGAAGCAGCCTGTCAACAACAAAGTCAAAACTTTGGTGCAGGAAAGCGAGATAAAGGATATGGAGATCCTTCGTTTGAAATCTCTTTTGATTGAGGTTGAAGCTGAGCGGGATGCTCTCAGAGTTGAACTAGCAAAAGAGAAGGAGAAAAATGAAGTTTTTCTTCACCAAATGTTGTCTCTCCTTCAAGCCAAGAATCCAACCTCCTCTGCACCTTCCCATCCTTAGGCTGTCCAGAGCTACCTAAACTCCCCTTCAGTGCCCAGTTCGGGACTTGTTTCTGTTGTTTTTTTTAAATCTATTTTTCTCATGGTTATGGTTGGTTTTGTTTTTTTACTGTAAGGTGGTTGATTGTCATTCTTAATCAATGAATTTTGCTGTTTTGTTATTGACTTGTCTCAATTTATTTTTTAGCTTACATTTATTGGTTTCTTGTGATGATTAATCATGTTTTGCACCTGCAGCTGCCTCAATTGGCCATGAGTAATTGTTAATAACCTCTGGTAAGTTTATCATTTTGCAAACTTTTCGATGATGCCAAAAAGGGGAAGACATGTGCTTTTTGCTTTTATATTTCAAGTAATATTTATAACCTAATGAACCTGGTTTCTCTATGATAAATGCTTAAAAACATACAAAATGTTTGAAGTGTATACAGGGAGAAGCACAGAGTTTGTCATCATCAAAAAGGGGGAATTTGTTAACCCAAGTCACTGCATAGTTTTGAATATTGACAAATGTCTGACCAGTTGAACCAGGTCCATCAGAGCACACATACTTGACCTGACGCGTTGGCACATGAGCCGTATATGCATAGGAGATAAATGCGTTTGTGAAATATCAATGAACCAAGAGATTGTCTCCTAATGCGAAAAGGTTGCAAATTGATAAGAAGATGAAGTTGAAATCAGCAAGGAAAGTAACAAATGAAGGAAGTTGAGTTTAATGCGAACTCTTTCACCCAGGAAGAGTTGTACCAGAGCTGAACGACAAACTCAACGACTGACTCTATAAATAATTGAAGTATTCCTGCTTGAATTTCGAACGCACAAGTACAGAAGTGAATCAAGATCTGAAAGCAAAATTTCCAGAGATTTTGCAAGCAGAATTACTATGCGATACAAAGGCTACAGACCAGCTAGAAGAACCAGTTTCATCTGTTTGTTTATTGAGTCTAGTTGGTTGTAGTAGGTGTTTTAATATTGTATCTATCAGCTTTCTTAGAAGCAATTGTAATAGGTACACACTGTTTAAGTTAGAGTTAACTTGCAGCTTGTCGCAATTAGCTAGAGGCTAGGTTGCTACAAAGGGATTAGAGTTAGTCCTAGGTTTACAAAAGAGTTTATTTTGTAAATGTTGTTTGGGTCAGAGTTGTTCTGAAGAGTTTGTGAAAATCTTACTGAGGAGTAGGTCGTGGTTTTTTAACCTTTTGAGCCAAGTGTTTTCCACATAAAAATCTCTGTATTTTTACTTTACTGCATTTATTATTCCGCAATAGTAGAAGTTGGAGCACCAAGAAGAACCAGGTTCTTCTACCAAGACAGCACTCCAAAAATTAGATACCACACAAATTAATCTATCTTCTTGTGTGGTATTGACATCTAAAACATCACGCACCATCAGATAGGGAATTTAGGACCACTCCTGGGTTGGCATTGGCTTCTAGGCCAAGTCAATCTCTCTACTTGGGTTCCATTTCACTGAAAGTTGGAACAATGCACGAGTTAGATAAAGACATCCCCACCTTCCACTTCATCACACGATACAGAATAACAATGAAGGGTAGTTTTTCCTAAATGTCCATGCAGCCCCCTAATTATAGATGTGGTCGACAACACACCGATAAGAAGGGCTCTACTAGACATGGCTCTGATACATCCTAGGATACTTTTAAAAAACCTTAGGCTCTGATACCAAGTTTGCCACACCCCAAAACCGAGTGACGAGACCGGTGCCTAACCGGATGATCCCGGTCAAGCGGACTTGGTTTGCCTCTCCTACCCAGTGTGTCGCCCCGTGTTCATAACATACATTATTTATATGGAACAGTGAGATAAGCTTAAAAGTGTGTGATTGCCACAATAAAATCCAATTTTTCTCATTTAACATTATTATACTAGATTTCCCAAAGAATACATAATAGATACAACATTCTTGATACGAACCACGATTATGAGCAAATACAACCACTGCCCAAAATATATATATACAACCCACATATTGTCTACGGAGCCTCTAAGAATACTAGGAGTTTACATAGACTTGCCGACAACAAGGCCCCGACTATACCTTTAGAGACACAACATATACAAAAGAAGATGATATAGACTACACACGACCCCGAGAGGAAGTGGGGCTCACTGGAACTGCTGAAGGGATGAAGAGGAGGCACCACTAGCGGCGGTCGGAGCTAACTGCTATGGAACCACCTACATCCATATAAAAGATGTAGCGCCCCCGACAAAAGGGATGTTTGTACCATTGAATAGTACTAGTATGTATGAAAAAGCTTCACTCTAAGTAGAATCAAATAGTGCACAGATAGGAGACAATCAGGGAAACCAAACAAATACTGCACAGAAACACAGAAAACACAATGAGAGTTTCACAGTTCTTTATTTCATTACTCTCCTGTTGTCGCGCGCAACTCGATCCCACCGTACAATCATATTCCACCCTTATTACTTCTCAACATATCACCCTCCTATTGCGGCGCGCAACCCGATCCCACCGTACAATCACATTGATAGCAACAACAACCAACAATTCAATCACAAGGATTTCTATCATCAAGAGTATAAATTCATAACAACCAAACAACCATGTGAAGTAAATGGCACAATAACCTTTACCAAACAGTGAGTCATGTACGGTATGCCATAATCATTTAGCTCAATTAAATCAATCCACATTTCATTTCAATCATTTGCTACACAACCTTTAGCATTTTGATACATTCAACAATTAGGTTCGTTATCATTTCGTTCATTCAGTGACACTTCCTCTCATACCGAGATATTCAAGCATATAACGAGTTTTGCACATGATAGAGTAAGTACAAAGAATCACAGTTCACAATCTCACATAACATGGTGGCATGGAAATCAACTAAGGCATTCAGAGAACGGAACCCTTCATCTCATCACAATAGGACATTTGATTCAAATACAATAAAACCAGGAATACATACTGAATGCTCGGACACTAACAAGGCGACTCTACAAAGATTAAAGTTAGCCATACATACCTCGAATTGGAATTTCTCCTTAATTTCTATCACAAATCACCGGACCGTCTAGCACCGTCAATCTAATTCACAATGTTTACATTTAACTTAGAATTAGGAATTATGAACATAACATGAACTCATTTGGGCATTTAATCAAACGTTACATGATCCCTTAGATTAACTAACCCCTTTTTTGTGAAAAATTACTCTAACTCACTCCCCTTTACTAGATTGTGACAAATCATATACATGCATGCAAGGTCTTAGACTCTTGTCTTCAAGAACCAACCCATGTGTGTCCCATTTTAAACTAAATTCTGAGAATTAAATGGAAATGGGGTAGGGACTTACCTCTTATGCTGAAGAAGATGATGACTACTCGAAAATTTCCAGGCCTAAGTAGAGGTGGTGGACTGATTTGATGAAGAAGATGGCTTTCTCTCACTAAACTCACTCTCCCTTCTCTCTATTTTAGTAAGATATACGTTAAAATGAAAGGGGTAGGGGTTTTATTAGGCTGGGGGTCGGGTATGAAAATTAGAAATTAGAAGCCTCGAAGCAGGAAGTGCGGTCAGGAATGCGATCGCATTCCTGTCGCATAAGTGGCCCTTAGCTGGGCCAAAATGGGAAACAGACTACCCAGGTATGCGACCACTATGCAGTCCACATACTTGTTATGCGATCGCATAGTGCGTTGCATAATCTCCGCCTAAAAAATGGAGGTGCAAGAATGCGACAACTATGCGGCCCGCATTCCCAATATGCGATCACATCTTGGGCTGCATAGTTGTCCTCAAAATGGACAACAACTGTCCAGGTATGCGACCACTATGCGGTCTGCATACTTGATCTCCAATCGCATAGTGGACCGCAGATCCGTGCAATTCTGGAAATTTTTATCTTTTCAATCTTGGGGTACTTTTTACTCAAAAAGGGTCCGCTTTAAGAATTTCTACAGTTATTACAACATTGGGACCTATTCGGGCATCATTTTTAGTTAAGAAATTTTACGGGTCTTTACATCGGGCTTCCCCGAATCGCTCTTAATTTGGCCGTAGCCTTGCTGACCGTAGTAATTCTAATTTGGCCATAGCCTTACTGACCGTAGTCATTGTCGTAGCCTTACTGACCGTAGTCATTCGAATTTGGTCGTAGCCTTACTGACCGTAGTCATTCATCTTTTCGACGTAGCCTTACTGACCATAGTCATTTTAATTTGGTTGTAACCTTACTGACTGTAGTCATTGTTCTTTGGACGTAGCCCTTAATCCCGAGTATCGCGTCCTCGGCATCTATATTCGAGGGTATGCCTTTTTAGGGGTCTTAAAAATTCGAATATATAGCCTTGGCTTTTGAATTCGGGATCGTATGGTCTGGTTATGACATACTCGAAGTCTTACAACTTAGAGCAAATTCGAGGTCACCCAGTTGGGATCTTAATACCTTGGGCTTTGGCGGCAGTCCCCGAGACAATTTTGGGGGCTTCCCCTAAAAATGGCGATTTCTTTGAATTTTCTTTGTCAGCGAAAATACAATCTTCTCATCGCTTAGTACAAATAGATGCCTTTCTTGTTGAGGATTCGGTCCTTTTATGCGGACGTGGTTCATTCGACCGTTTGGTCCAGTACATAATTTTCTTTCAGAATCCTCCTCGGTTTGCTTTGATTCCTCCGAGAAAATGGTCTCCCAGGATGATGTTGCGCAGTATTTGAGGCTGATTGGAGTGAAGCTTGGGATACTTCTCTAAACTCCCCCCTGGTAGCATATACATGCTGCCTCGTTAAAAACCTTGCCGACAAAACCCTTTTTGGGACTAAAATCCGACCGAAGGAAAAGATGCAGCACATGCTTTAAAACCCGAGGTTCTTGAGTGGGGAGACGTCTTGTTCTTTCCTTGTTAGGTATCGGCGCACAAGTTAGCACTAAATTTAACCAAATATTAAAGGGGGTTAGTCATAACTCGATCGCGGTAGCGTCTTAGCTGCGGCTACGTGCTATCTTTACCCGCCTATGGACGCTGTACGACTCGTTACTCAAGAGCTCCGAAGCGGCCAAGGGTATAACTCTTTATGTCTGTCCAGTTGGTTTTGCAGCGAGCGTAGTCATTGGCGCCACATCATGTACTGCGAACATTTCCTTTGCGGCGTGTTGCTCCCCGTATATTGTCTTTCTTCCCTCATTTGAGGGAAATTTCATCATCTGATGGAGGGTTGACGACACCGCTCTCATGCAGTGTATCCATGGCCTTCCTAGCAAGGCATTGTATCTCATGTCCCTGTCGATGACATGAAATTTGGTGTTTTGGATTATGCCAACCATGTTGACCGGGATGGTAACTTCTCCCTTGGTTGTTTCACTTTCCATGTTGAATCCATTTAGCACTCGAGTGGCTGGAACGATATGTTCGAGCAACCCGAGTTGTTCTACCACTCTAGACCGGATTATATTAGCCGAGCTTCCTGGATCTACAAGTGCACATTTAATTTGAAGTGTATTTACCAGAAAAGAGATTACCAGAGCGTCATTGTGAGGCTGAGACATGGTCTCGATGTCTTCGTCACTGCATGTGTGGGCATCTTCGAGAATATACCCTCGAGTCCCTTTTTCCCTCATGATGGATATCTTCGTTCCTCTGAGGATCGACTCCTGTGGGATGTCGATCCCTCCTATGATCATGTGGATGACGTGTTGCGGCTCCCCTATCTCGTTCTTTTCGTTTATCTATCTTTCTCGGGTTTGGATATTGGCTCGGTCGCTAAGAAACTCCCTGAGATGTCCCTTGTTGATTAACCGAGCCATTTCTTCCTTGAGCTATCTGCAGTCCTCGGTTCTGTGGTTGTGTGTGTTGTGGAACTCGCACATTAGGTTGTGATTTCTTTGTGACGGATCTGATAATACGGGCTTCAGCCACCTGGTGTCTTTGATTTAACTATGGCCGATACGATATCTGAAGCATCAACGTTGAAGTTGTATTATGATAGTCGGAGCACTTCTGCTGGTACCGGGGACCGGTCGTAACCGACTTCTCCCACGAGTCCCCGAGGGTTGTACCCTCGATCTGCCCTTTGATCGTTGCGACGTATATTTCGCATGGGGGCGTGTCTTTGATCCTTCACATATGACTGGTACCTTTCTTTCCCCGGTCTTGGTTCTTTTGTCAGGAGCCGAATGGGGTATACCGATCCCTAGGGGACTCCCAATTGGTCGTCTTCCACCCTGATCTTTGACTGGTACCGGTTGTGTACACCCACCCAGGTGACAACGGGGTATTCCATTAGGTTTTGTTTTTGCTACTTCAAGGCTATTGAGCTTCGTTCGTTTGGGCCTTGAGTGAAGGCCTGCACTGCCCAATCATCGTATACTAGCGGCAACTCCATCCGTTCCATCTGGATGCGAGACACGAACTCCCGCAGCATCTCGCTTTCCCTCTGCCTTATTTTGAAGACGTCTGATTTTCTGGTTGTAGCTTTAATAGCCTCGGCATGTGCCTTTATGAAAGAGTCCGCCAACACGGCGATTGAATATATTGAATTAAGGGCGAGGTTGTGATACCATATCATGGCTCCATCTGACACTATTTCTCCGAACTTTTTTAACAAGACGGATTCGATCTCATCCTCTCTAAAGTCATTCCCCTTCACGACACAAGTATAGGCGGTGATGTGTTCATTGGGATCCGAGGCCCCGTTGTATTTTGCTAGGTCAGACATTCTTAATTTCTTTGGGATGGGCTTTGGAGCCGCGCTTGAGCGGAAGGGCCTTTGCACGAACCTCTTTGAGTCCACTCCCTTTAGGATCAGGGGTGCGCCTGGGATTTCATCGACCCTTGTGTTGTGGTCTCCACCTTTTTGTCGTTTGCTTCAATCCTCTTTTCCTCTGACTCAATTATCTTGGTGAGATCCTCGAGCATTTTTATGATGGCTGGATTTGTTGCTGACCCTTCGTTATTCGAGTGCTTCAGGATCTGCTCATCTTGAGGGCCACATGCGGAGCAATAGTGCTCGGAGTATTTTGCTGGCTTTGTAATTGAGCGATTTCCAATTGATGTTCCTTCAATATTGCAAAAATATCGTGAAGGCTTACCTGCCTTTCCCCCTAAACCTGGGTGTCTCGAACCTCTTGTTCCCCCGCGAGGCGTGTGTCGTCGTTGGCATGGGAGATGCTGTCGATGTGTTCAGCGTTGCGCGAGCCCACGTCTACCGGGTTTGGGTTTGGGACGCCCTCAGGGTTTTGTAACGGTACGCCAGCGCCTGAAGTGGCTTCGCTGTTTTCTCCACGATCTTCAACGCCGCTATTCTCGCGTGCGTTCATTGAGTTAGAGATTTTATCCTGAAATCAGAGGCTCATCATACAAGAAAAGATGTGAAGGATAACTTGCGTTTTTTCAATGAATCAGCACTAAAACAGTCACTATTATTTTTAGCCCCACAGTGGGTGCCCAAACTTTTTACCGTGAAAATGGTAACTACAATTATATTTAGTTATGTGGTTCTAAAAATACATGATTTATCTTAATACTGGTTATTGAGTGATTATAGCTAGATGTGTTTGGATGGAACAGTGAGAAAGACGATCAAAAGCTAAAGGAAATCAAACCAGAATGCTTTAAATCGAAGGCTCGATGTCGAGCTCGGGGATCCCTGAGATTGGGGATCGGGCCTAGGTCGAACGGTTGATTGAGATATAACGATCTTACAGACCTTGGGATGTGCTATTTATGATCAATGATGGGCAATAAATGAAGAACAAGTAAAAGAAAGCAATAAATACAATTAAATGAGCTAATAAAGAGGAATAAAGGATGTTTGATACAAAAGCAGAAAATGTTCTTTTATCTCGTATTCAATGTATTATGTCCCTTTACAAAATGATAAGGATCCCCTTTATATAACAGGGGGTCCAAACGTAGTACATCAGCATTTATTGCCAAGATTCACAATTGATACTATTAGTTAATGCTCAAGTACAGTACTGTACTTTGTCACAGAACGACATGCCTCGATCTCTGTGCTGGCTTCTTGCTCGATTCGCAACTTGTGCTGCCTCGAAATCGGATTGCTGGC
Organism: Nicotiana undulata; assembly: GCA_005239495.1. Classification (NCBI taxonomy): domain Eukaryota; kingdom Viridiplantae; phylum Streptophyta; class Magnoliopsida; order Solanales; family Solanaceae; genus Nicotiana; species Nicotiana undulata. The sequence continues at coordinate 66,457 of ML295266.1, forward strand.
ATGCCTAAAGCCGGGCTTCAGGCCACATCCCGAAAATTACGTGAATATGTCACCTTATGTTGTGCCAGACGTAGAAATCGGCCTTCCTAGTTTCGACTGTATACAAAAAGCATGACTTTGTAACAATAAGTCCCACTGTTTTTCATAAAGGAAGTTTTTTCATCATCTGAGGGATCCATTTTTATCTGATTATAACCAGAATACGCATTTAGAAAGTTTAATAATTCATGAACTGCATCGGCATCAATTATTTGATCTTTGTGCGGTAATGGAAATGAGTCTTTAGGGCATGCTTTATTAAAATCAGTATAAAATCAGTATAATCTATGCATACTCTCCATTTACAAATCTTTTTAAGTACCACTACGGTATTAGCTAACCAATCAGGGTATTTTACCTCACGTATTGAATCGATTTTCAAGAGTTTTTGTACCTCTTCGTCAATCACTTGGTTCTTGAAAGGTCCCTGCTTTCTTTTCTTTTGCTTGACATGCACGAATGATGGGTCTTCATTTAGTTTATGATTCATCACTTCTGGGGGTATACTTTTCATATCTGAATTGGGCCAAGCGAAACAATTTGCATTAACTTTTAAATATTCAATTAACTTACCTCTTCTGGTGGGGTTTAACCATGTGCCTATATGAAGTTTTTGCTCAGGCTCCTGCTCGAACAGTAGAACAGCTTTGAGCTTCTAAGTAGTTGTTTTGATATGCTCGTCCTCTTCTGGTTCCTGAATCCCACGTGGACCTCACCTCTCATTCCCACCATTTAACTAACAAAAGAAAGGTGTACTCAGTTTGTACTTTAAAATGGTGTTTGAATCTTTTCTTCAATTAACATGCAAAATTAAAGAAAAAGAACTAGACAAAACAAAATGACAATCAAAACATAGGGAAAGATCCATATTACGTCTGTATACTTAAACATAATAATCATATATCTATAAATACAAGCAAATCACATATTTCGTTTAGCAAGATGTAGATCAAATGAAATATTGAAACACAAAAAAATGATTTTGCTTTATTTTGACTCTTTTGATAAGGTATACTAGATAGTAACCGAAGAATCCAAATTCCAAGTAAATCAAAAGAAAGTAGAATATACGAGTAATAATTTTGTTAGTGAAATAAATGATATACTAAGAACTCATCTTTTACAAATTAACTATGTTTATTAGAAGAATCCAAAATTGTTAATCATAAATATAGAAGGAAAAAATTATTACATTAAAATAACTAAACTCTAGATAGAAAATTTCAAGTGAAACACATAAATTGCACATGCAAATTTATTCCCCTGCTCATAGGATTTTAGAATGTTTAATCTTTCGGGTCGTTGGTTCACATAGTTATATGGGATTACACGGGGATTAAATAATGATGAGATTATTTAATAGATTTTTGTCTTATTGGACAAAAAACGAAATATTATCATATAATTCAAACATAATTCAAATATGTGTTTGATTTTATAGTAGATGAACAGATAAACTATTGATTTAAATTCTAACCTTGATTTTTGTAAAGATTTTGAAAAAAGAACCATTGAGAGGGTGTATATGTTATTTGTTATTTTATCTTGTGATTAGCAATATCGAAATTAAAGATACAACCCGAGGCTGATCCATGTGTATTGGTGAGGGGTCACCGGACCCCGTAAATTTCGGCCAAAATTCTGTATATATATAAGTATATATTTTGAAAATGATTAATTTAAAGCAGCTGGAACCCTTAACACTAAAAGCATTTAGGGGGAACTGGTTGAGCTGAATAATATTCCCCCGTCACGTAAAAATTCTGAATCCGCCTCTGAATACAACCACCCGCAACATAAAGTTAGCCCAGGGATAAGAGAAAAGGAATCCAAGGTCGTCAATCTTGATTTCTTTAGTTTCGGCTATGCATTTGCAATTTGTTGGAAACGGTCATGTGAGAAACTAAGCTTTATTTGCAGTTTTCAGTTTAATTAGTGAGCTAACAACTTTAAAATATTTTTCAATGCTATGATTTGGTTTATCATTTCAAAGGACAAAGGAAATCCAGAGTAAAGTAGGGAGTTCTCTGTATGTTTTGAAGATGAAAAAGATTAAAAATATTTGTCCTGTTACTCATTTTCTTTAGTCTCCTATGGCCTTGAATTGTTAAAGCCAATAACAGAATGCAAACATCCACTGATATTCAGAAATTAAATTTATAGAACTTAAATGAAGATGTAAAGGATCACTTAGTTAAGCAATTTTATATTAATGCTATAAAATAATTTAATGTGTGATAATATCTTACATGATACTATTTTTGCACAGAAAACATCATTACTAGAGAGCTTATCACAACCATTTTAAATAACTACGTATAAATTAAGCAGAAGATTTACTTATTCTAATTAGTAAAAACACATTCATGAAGCAATCTAAGTTTAAATTTTAATTTTCAAAAGGAGGAAAGATTCCTTTAAAAGTCGCGAAGCTGCATATCTTTCTTTGCTTTTTAAATACGGAGCTAATGACCCTTGCTGCGAATCATTCCTTGTATCATCTAGGAGTAAATAGGATTAGGAACAATAAATATCGATTTTTTTAAGAGATTTGATATGAGGAGCTCTTTTTTACTATGCATAAAAAATACTCTATATCACATTCTTTTAATGATTTAAAACGATTTATGATTAACTTTAGAATTCTTTAGAGATGAAATTTAATACAAGTTTTTTTTCCATAACAAAAATATTATACTCTGAAAGTTAAGCATACTCAAAGGTGATGCTAAAAGTTGAACCGTATGTGTCACGACCCAAATTCCCACCCTTTAGGTCGTGACTGCGCCTAACGTTGAAACCCGCTAGGCCAGCCAACGTGTAACTTGCAAAAACAATTAAAATCATTTAACACGGAATAAAGGTGCCAATTCGCCAATTTCAACCAATTCCCAACAGAATCCTGTAAGCATTTGCTTGATAAAAATAACGAAACTTTAAAATGCGTAAAGTAAGAACATGACAAACATGAAATAACGTAAAACTTCCCAAAAACCGAGGTGTCACAATCTCACGGACTAACTATTGGAATTCTAAATACAAGTCTGGAATGAAAATACAACACTGTCTTGAAAATAAGGAGAAAGAAAATGAAGCAGTAAAAGAAAGAAGCCTCGGGATCCACGAACGCCAGTGTATACCTCGAAGCTCTGACGTGGACTGAAGGTATCTCCCTCAGAACGCTCCACGGGGTCCGGTAGCAGGGTCTGCACAACACAAGGAAGTGCAGTGTAGTATCAGTACAACCGACCCCATGTACTGAGTAAGTGCCAAGCCTAACCTCGGCCGAAGTAGTGACGAGGCTAGACTTGACATTAACGATAACCTGTCCTATTCTAAAGCAGGTAACAGGAAAATAACACAAGGCAGGAGATAAACCGGCAAGTAAGGGACACGGGAGCAGTAAAAGGGGGGAACAAGTGAAATAGAGCAGTGACATCGACAGATAGAAGTGATCCATAGAAACAATCCAAAGTAATCGACAACGAAACAATATGAATGTCAGAAAAGTAAACAATGGCATGGCATCACCCCTCGTGCTTTTACTCTCTTCCTCACTATGCAATGTAATCAAATATCATGGCACGACATCACCCTTCGTGCTTTACACTCTTCCTCACTATGCAATGAAATCAAGTATCATGGCACGACATCACCCTTCGTGCTTTTACTCTCTCCCTCACAATGCAATGTACAATGAATCATGGCACGCCATTTACCTTCTTGATTATAATCAATAAAATCATGGCACGACATTTACCTTCGTGCTTATAATCAATAAAAATCATGGCACGACATCACCCTTCGTGCTTTACACTCTTCCTCACCAAACAATATCAGATAAAATGGAAAGGAGTACAACATAGTGGAAATAAGCAATTCAGAACATCCGACAAGGGGGAAACATCAAGTAGTAACTCAAGAAATGCTCGGCAAGGGTCTCAGCTATAACCAATTACCTCAATCACGTACTCTACACTT
>ML295266.1:70808-91463 GCA_005239495.1 Nicotiana undulata
CATTCTTCCTAAAATTCCAAAATTTGACCCCGGGCCCACGTGGTCGAAACTCGAGGTTCGGACCAAAACCCGATCACCCATATCCCCACGATTAAGAATATACAATTTATTTTAAGATTCGACCCTAAATTGGGGTTGAACCACCCAAAATCCCAAAAACCTAATACTACCCAAAAACTCCACTTTCCTAATTGATTTCATGAGTTTAGGCCTAGTTTTCTAGTGATTAATGATGTTAATTGGACGAAAANAAGTGAAAACTTGGGAATATGTCTACTGTTTTGGACTTAAGAGAAAAATTACTGGGCGAATCTCGCACCTGCGGATAAAAGATCGCACCTGCGGTACCGTAGGTGCGAAAAAATGATCGCACCTGCGGTCTTGGGCCAGCCCAGAAGGGGTCGCCCCTGCGGAAAAGGATCCGCTCTTGCGGAGGCCGCTCCTGCGGGAATATGGTCGCCCTTGCGGGAAATCTCGCGCCTGCGATGGGCTGGACCGCGCCTGCGGGCTGAGTCTCGAGCCTGCGGACTATGGGAAAAGGGTTGCGGATCGCTCCTGCGAGGCTGGGACCGCAGGGGAGGTCCCGCACCTGCGGCTGGGCAACTGCACCTGCGGTCACACCAGTTGCTGTGCACCAGCAGTGGCTTTTGCTGGTTTTTGGCCTCGCGCGGGGTCCGGGAGGCACCTGGGCCCACCCGATCCCCCGTCCAAAAATACCAACAAGTCCTAAATCATTTAGAAGACTCGCTCGAACTTTCGGAACACGAAAAACGACAGCGGAACTCGAACTCAAACCCCAAGACTTATTTAATCAAATCTTAAGAACTTAAAGTTCTAGAATTCATTTCAATTCACCGAACCGGCCTAAACTGCTCGGAATGGCATCAAACTTTGTAGATGAGTTAAACATGACATCATGGTACTATTCCCGGTTTCGGAATCTCATTCGGACCTCGAGAACATAACATCACTTTCCAAGTCGCATTTCAAATTCTTTACAACCTCAAAACCTCATTTTGATCCGAAACCACTCAATTCACGCCCGTTTTTCACCAAATTTTACAAATAAGACAAGTCATATATAATAAACCTGTTCCGGGCTCTGGAACCATAATACGGACCCGGTAACACGGTTTTTCACATAATTATTCATTTTCACAATCCTTTATTATTTTCAGAAAATAATTTCTTTTAAAAATTCTTTTCTCGGGCTTGGGACCTCGAAATTCGATTTCGAGCATATGGCCAAGTCCCATATTTTCCTACGGACCCTCTGGGACCGTCGAATCACGGGTCCGGGTCTGTTTACCAGAAATGTTGACCAAAGTCAAGTTTATTCATTTATTAATTATCAAAACTAATTTTTTTATCAAATTTTCACATAATAGCTTCCCGGCTACACGCCCGGGCTGCGCACGCATATCGAGGTGAGACTAACAGAGGCTCTCAAAGCCTCAGAACATAGATATAGCTTATATTACATAAGATAACCTTTTGGGTCATCACAGTATGAGTTCTATATTGTAATCCTTTAATTTATTGGATTCTATATTAATATTTGGTACACATTCAAATAAAAAATTTGAACAAAAACGATAGAGTTCAACTAAATCCGTAATCGATAATTTGCTCTAGTTCTAAGTATATTGTTATTGGCCCGTGCGCAACACATGCTATCCTTACTAATATTACTCTACAAGAATATTGAAGTCTAATCAGAAAAATATAAACGATTGTACAAAATAGAAATTTATAGCTAGCATTGCCCTAGCTAATAAACCAATAAATTATGTTCCTTACCCTTTCCACTATTGTATGCTTCTATGGTAGGCTATCTTGGTTCTTCTAATGCATTTACTTGCGTTGTAGTTCTTTAATTGTTTTATTAACCGAACCAACCATTTTTCATATTTTACCTTTTTAATAGATAAAATCTATTATTTTTTTATAAAATGTGGCAAAAACTAATTTTCAACTAGTTTTCTGTAGATTCATTTGAATCACACGATTTGAAATTCAGGACTAAGTATCGTGAATTCCTGAACCACTAATATAAAACCGGAAATGGGCTTTTTGATATCGGGGTCGAATTCTGATTCTGGAAGCTGGAGTAGGTCCTTAATGACGAATATGACTTGTGTTCAAAATTTGAGGCCAATCGGACGTGGTTTGATAGGTTTCAGTATTGTTGTAGAAGTTTGAAGTTTCAAGTTCATTAGGTTTGGATTAGAGGGTGATTCGTGTTTTTGTTGTTGTTGTTGTTTGATGTGATTTGAGGGTTCAACTAAGTTCGTATGGTGTTTTAGGACTCGTTGGTATGTTAGGTTGAGGTCCCGGTTGTATGGGTCAAAATCCGGCTGAGAAAATTCGGCATGGAGAAGTTATCAAGTGCGGAATTGCAGCTCAACATGAGCGATTAGGCCGAGGTCGATCAGGGCCTAATAACAAGGAACCGCCGAGACGGCCATTAAGGCCGAGGTTGAGTAGCAAAGAATTGTAATAACAGCTAGTATAGTCTTGGAACTATCAAAGGGAATATTATATTTAATAGTCCCTCAACTGTACTTTTTAGGGTTTTCAGGGATATATAAATAGTAAAAGAAAGGGGGCAAAAGGCAGGTAACATTCACTTTGATAAGAACTCTTATGAAAAGTTGAATCTTGAGATATAATACAAAACGTTATATTTCCACAATATTTCAATTTGTTATTTGTTCTACCGTTTCACACATCAGATCCGAGAAAGTCTCGTATATTCCCATATCCATTTGTCTTACATTATTGTTAGAAGGGAAGAATCATCCACCTCATTCAATATTTGGGTGAATCCTTCCTTTTATTTATATTTATTGCCATTTAATATATTTATTTCTTATTATTGCCCCACCATTTGTTCTTGATAGCTTCATTTAATACCCTCATAATTGGTTCTAAGCGTTATTCGACGTGTGTTAGATCTGAGATTTATTATATTTGACTAGAATTTTCCCTTCACCTTTCTTTCTTTCTTTTTTTAAAAATTAGTTTAGCAAAAGTTTCATACTTTTTGGTCAAACAAATTGGCGCCGTCTGTGGGGAATTTTCTAGTCAAAGTCATAGATTTTCAAGATCTAAAAAAACAGACCAACAACAAAATATAGAAATTTGTTTTTTCTACTTGCACAGTCTAACATGGAAGAAAATGGAGAAGAAAGATTGAAGGCAGTGGCAGGCCCTTACTACTAATCTCCTAAACACCATCAATGAGGTTAATGGAGAAGACAATGAGAACGTGACACAAAGAGCTTCTCTTAGGCGAAGTGGTTCACCCCTCCTTCATGGCAGCGTTACCGCCTCCCATGGAAAAGTAGCATCTACGTGCACGACGAAAGAAGCACCACCAACAGTGAAAAAACTACTAAAAGCATGGCTAACGAGTACATTGACCAGTATATTCCACAAAATCGCCCAAAGGGCGAGTAGGGAGGATGCACGAGTCGACATCACAACAACAACCAATGAGTAACACGTCCCCCCTCATTCAACAGGTATCACTTACACTGTTAATGATGCAGGTAATGATGCCCTCACTGCTATTCTAAGAAAAATGGAGGAGATAGAGAACGAGAATAAATCACTCCGCGACCAAATGATGGAGCACCAGGAAAGCGTAGATAAGATACCGGGCTCCCAAAGCTTATACCAAAGCGGGATGCTGGCCGGTTTGTGGAACAGCCGTATATTGACGAGGCCGCACCACATGCTATACCTAAAACATTTAAGATGCCACCATACTTGAAGATATATGATGGCACAACGGACCCTGAAGATCACATCATTCACTACGTCACCTCTATGAAACCCTAACCAGGGGAACACTGACATGGTACTCACCGCTGCCAGCACGATCCATAGAAACATTCGAGGAGATGGCCGATAAGTTTGTCACCGCCCATTGTCGCGCCCCCTTTTTCCTCGCGGAGATCGGGTTCATGACATTTTTGGGTTGAGGCAACTCTTTCCTTTTGGGAAAGGGGTTAGCATTTTTGGAGTCGCCACCTAACGGTTTTTAAACATGCGTTAAGGAACCTAAGGGGTTCATTTACAACTATGTTGTTAACTAGAGATAGGGTAAGGGCTTGAAATTATCCCAAGGGGAAGGTGTTAGGCACCCCTCAGGATCAACAAGTGTGGTTCCCGGCCAAATAGCTTTTGTGAATTTGTATGATTTAGCAAACAAACAAATAAAGTCTCAAATAAGAGGGGGTTTAAGTCCTTAAGCATACAAGGTGTTTGAAAACAGTTATTGAAAGGCTAAGTTTTGAAAAGAGTTTCAATCTAAACATTTAAAGTAAAGGATATCCTAGGTTTATGATAATATGGATCACATCAATGCAATACCCAGTATGACACTCCTCAAAGAGGGGCTACACGTGGTATTAGCGCATCAGTCATCATGTCCATATTCTACCCTTTCCCACCCCGTGAAGTTAATTAAAGCGTGTGTTGGTCGCGAACTCTATTGCGTGCTGTTACCTGTCCCTTCCTAATAGTCACGGAGGAGGTTAGGACCACTATCCTAAAAGGGAGGTACTAGGCAGACCCTCAGGTTTGAAAGGTAAAATTCTAAGGCGAAAAATAAACAACACATAGGACTGCAGTAAATGGGAACAAATAGGAGCATGTGAGAGGCTCAAATTTACCTCCGTAGATAATGCACATAACAACACGACTCAAACACAAGTAAGGACAGTATTTAAGTTCAGAATCCTAAGACATAGTGTCTAAGTGGGTTTAGAATATAAACAGACATGTAGACTTGTCATATTAAACAGAAAAGGATCCTAATCTATTTGCCTACTGGTTTTAGCATGTTGGTGGTTAAACATGATCACAAAGACAGATCTGGTTTTTATTTCTCTTGTAATTGATTACCTAAGGCTTGCCTAGGTGTAAAATAACATGCAACAACTGTACTGGTTTGTTAAGGATTCCAGATTATTAATCCTAATAGCATGTGATTCTAAATATGCGCAAAGTACTGATTGACAGTTTATTTATAACATAGGACTGTGTGTTTAAGCTAAGTATGATCCTATGAACATGATATCTAATATGCGTAGACAGATATGCAGAATGAGTATATGTAGAATTCCTAGACAGGATCTTCTAAGTGCATAACATCACAGTATTTTGAACATATTTTAGAAGATGCAACAAGTATGAGAATGACTGATTTAGTAGCGGATTGTTACCCTAAGCAGGGTTTCTAGGTGTACTACAATATTATTACATTATTGCACAGCTTCAGGAACAACATAAGTGACAGGTTTTAATAGTTGTTTACCTATAACATGATCTCTACATATATAGTAAAGCATGATTGCAGATTTGTTAACACATTTGTTTTAAGGCAGAATTTAAATTACATTCTCAGAGTCACATGACAGCACTTTTTATTGTTATTACTGATCCTATGAACATGATTTTCTAAGTGAGGATGATATGCTGAAAGGAGAGCAGATGTATCAACATAAGTGACAAAATGTATGGCATGCTTGACCCCTAGACATGGTTACTAGTGCGCACATAGGAAAATAAGCCTAAAGAAACATGATATCTACCCATACTATACTATGGCATGCATACCCCACCCCTTCTTTCACTATCCAGTCCCAGAATAGTATTTACAAATTATTACAAGCCTTTGAATATGAATTACATAATTAAAATAGGAAAAGAAGAAGCTAACTATAGGGACCCTTCCATAGTAGGCCGAAGTATCCAGGTCCTCAATGCCATGTACTGTTATTCATAACCTTTCATAATTCGGGTGTGTCAGAGTTCCCTAAGGATCTCAGAGGACCCCGGGCAGTGCTCACACCCAGATTTCATAGCCAAGATGGAGTAAGTGCAGTGTGGAAGAGCCAGCTTTTGTGTGTCAAAGTTTAGAGGGAGCTCAAAGGTCCCTAAGCAATGCTCAGACAAAAGGGGCAGGACCTAGGCTTATAAGAGTATATGTGAGAGTGCTTGACATAGTTTAAAAGAATAGAGTTGAAACAGTTTTATGAGAACAAGTTATAAAAAATGTAGATTTAGAAAGAACTTGCCTTAGTGAAAAACGGTTTGAAAGAAAGGGAGTAGGACAATCAATGACTCAGAATCACAACAGCATACACAGTACAAAGAGACATACACAGAAAGGGAATAGGGGATTGGGAACAAGTAGGTCACATATAAAGATAGATTTGCACACAAGCTAATCCAGAGAGATACTAAGGCATTTCAGAACTTTACAACCACAGAACAGTTTCCATAAAGATGTTTAGGCTGGAGACTTAACATAATTAAATTGAGGGATACCAAAGAGAAAGTACATGACAAACAGAGTTACACATAGACCCAGGGGAAGGCTTCATGAGTACATCATATGTTCAGAATCACATATAACTAAGTGACATAAATACATGCTTATATGTGCTGGGGATCAGGGGTAAGGCAGGGTCCTAGTAAACATGTAAGAAGGCAGTAAGACATGCTGAAGCTAAAAGGAAAGGTAATCACATAGGTAAACTAGTAAATAGGCATGCTAATTGCAAGGTAAACAGAAGAACCATACGTAGAAACATATTATGAATAGGATGAATCGAAGTGCTGAAAGAAGCATATTGTTTTTTGAAGACTCGAATTATAACTAGGACATACTAGTATAGGAGAGACAGTAATACCAAAGCATAAGTAAGAGAGGCCCAACAATTAGCCTTGGCTTTGTATCCGGCTAATTCAAACCAGTAACAAGTAGCACATAAAAGAGAGAGAGAGAGAGAGAGAGAGAGAGAGAGAGAGAGAGAGAGAGAGAGAGAGAGAGTTTAGTTGTGAGAGAGAGTTTAGAACAATGTTTTTTTTGTTAATGAAAAATCAAGGTATATATAGTGTAAGTCTATGTAGCAAATAAGGTAAAAACCAAAGTCAATCAGTAATTATGGGAATGTGTATCAATTAGTATAAAATTAGCATAGATACTCCATTAATTGATGGGGTTAACTTCAAACGGTAATAGACAGGTAGCCAAATAAGGCAAGATACCATAAGATGGGAATATAACACATAACGAAATATTTCCACATAGTACAAGTATAAGACAAGTAATTAGGTTAGGTACAAAATATCCAATTAAGGAAAAATGCTTAACAATCACATTGACAACATTATCAACTATAGAGTAAGGTAGGGAAATATTTTATAAGTCAGAAAATAAGTAAAGAATATCACAGGAAAATCAGTGAAGCATGTCAATCACAGGGAATTAGGGATTCCGCTAGAAGGCAATATTAACCAAAGGAAAGTATTGCAACTAAACGAAGCAAACATAGCATAAGCAAAAATAGGAAAAGTAGGGTAAGAGAATCACATAAATCAGGGATTTAAGTTAGAACATAGTACTGATTAACAGAACATTATGAGAATAAGTGCAATAAACAGATAATAGACAAGAATCAGAACCATAAGAAGACTAGTAAGGCGAAATCATAAAAAAATTAGGGATTCATATAGAACACATTACGAATCGACAGAGTAATCATGATATAGGCAAGGAAGTGAATATTTAGAAACCCTAATAGGTAAACATGGAGTAAAACCACAAAAATCATGGAGTATTCACGAGAAACGGTAAACATAATAGAACATATTATCAGAAACAACTCAGAACCCTAGGATTAAAATTAAGAAATTTAGGGTTTTCAACAGAATAACTTAGATAAAAGAGAAAACGTTTAAACATAATGAAAATCATAGATAAATAAGAAAGTCAGAGAGAAAGGCCATTTTTGAAAAGGGGTTAGGAAACCCTAGTTCGAAAACGAAGAGTCACTTTAGAGAAAAGCTTTGAGGAAAACAACAAAATAGCTCAGTCTATGCCAGATCTGTCATAGATCTAAGAAATCCAGAGCTAATAGTTAGGGTTTTAGCGAGATAACCCAAAAAGAGAGAAAATCGGCTCAGAAACCATAGGTTTTGGCCGGAGATGGGAAGATCTTACTCGGACAGGCCAAGGGTGGTCTGAGAAGGCATGAACAGTCATGGGGTGAGCTGAACTGCTTCAGGTTCTCCTGAGGACCTCAGGACAGTGATACCCGGTGTAGGAGGGAGCCATGAAGCTAAGAGGGGTGAGGACCCATGGTTTCAAGCAAGAGAGGTAGCCGGAGAAGGGAGACAGAGCTCATCGGAGGGGGGAAGTGGAAAGGTTCTAGAGAGAACTAGAGAGAGGGAGATAGAGAGACAGTGAGAGAAAATGAGGTCAGGGAAAATGAATGGAGGGGGGGTAGTCTTTGGGGCATTAATATGGTAAGTAAAGATCTGGGCCGTTGATTTGAATTAATCAACGACTCAGATTAAAGGGGGTTTGGGTCAGGTAGGTTAGGCCTTGGGCCTAAGGTGTTTGGGCCGTTTAATTTGGGTTTGGGTCCGGGTAAATTGAATCAAAATCGAAATTAAAAGTGGCTAGATGTTAAATACCCATAAAAAATAGATAAATAATTAATAAAAAGGCTAATAATTATATAAAATGAAATTAAGGCTAAATAGATGAAATTAAAGTGATCAATTGGTATAAAAAAAATATAAAATGACTGACTATTGAATTAAAATAGCTTAAAATGTATAATTAGGCTATAATTGCAAAGCCATTGCAATTATAGCCAAATAATACCAATTTGGCTAATTTGTAAAATAATTAAATCCTAATAGGATAAAAAATGATATATTACACCAAGAAATATTTTGGAATCATTTGTAATGCGATTTATGATTAATTATCGGGTATAAAAGTACTGGATAAATTAGAAATAAACTGATAAAAATATGGAAAAATTATGAAAAAGTGATTTTGAAGGTACATATGCAAATTTTAAAATAGTTTGAGGAAACATTGGGTGTCAACACCCATTGCGGGGCCAAGAAAGAAGAGGCAAGGGTGGATGCTATATTATCTATTAAATAGTCACCCGACGAAGGGCTCAGGGACTTCCTCACCCTGGTTCAACCGAGTGAGAATGACTCTTCCAAATGTATCAGAAAGAATGGCGGTAACAACTTTCCAAAATGGACTGAACATGAGTGGTTCGAGGGCGACCATAAAATTATTTAGCAGGCTCATGAATTAACCCCCACAACTTGGGAAGAATACACAATGCCTATTGTGCCGAGATGAGAGCAGACGAGGACGACCTTAACTGTGATGACCCGACATGTTGTTTTGATCTCTAGCGCGTCGTTCAGCAGTTTGGGGTCATGAGCAACTTCATTTAAGGTATTATGACTTGTGCGTATGGCTGGAATTGAAATTCGGGAGGTTCAGAGGCAATTGAAAGGAAAATTCTCATTTCAGAAGCCTTAAGTGGGAAGAATTGACTAAGATTTGAATTTGAAGTAAACGATCTCAGAATCAGGATATAAAGGTTCCAGCAGATTCGTATGATGATTTTGGACTTGGGCATATGTCCGGATCGAGTTTTGGATAACCCGAGAACGTTTCGGCATATATTGTGGAAGTCAGCATTTTTGAAGGAATTTCCTAAGTTTGGCTTGAAGCGCATTTCAGTGATATTGATGTCCGTTTGGGTTTCCAAGGCTGGGAATAGCTTCGTATCGTGATTCTGGAGTTGGTAGCGCGATCGGAAGTGAATTCGGATGTCCATAGGTTATTTTGAAGTCATTTGGCTAAAGATAGAAATTTGAAGGTTTTTGAAGAATCCGACCAAAAGTGAAAATTTTGACATTGGGGTCGGAATGCGATTCTGAAAGTTGGACAGGTTCGTAATGCCGAATATGACTTGTGTGCAAAATTTAGGGTCAATCGGAGGCAATTTGACATGTTTCGGCGTCGGATGTAGAAGTTTGAAATTTCTAAGTTCATAAAGTTTGAATTTTAGTGCGATTCGCTGTTTTGATGTTATTTGATGTGATTTGAAGTCTCGAGAAAGTCCGTATTATTTTTTGGAATAGGTTTGTGGGTTTTGGGTGGTTAACGGATCAATAATTGAAGTTGAAGAAAGCTGAAGTTTGCTGTCATCTGGTGTGACCGTACCTGCGAGGCTTTGGCCGCAGGTGAGGCTTTGGATGCCGCAGGTGTGAGTTTTGGATGGAGCTGAGGAAGCCGCAGGTGCGGGTGTTTGGGCACACCTGCGGAAGCGCAGATGCGAGAAGGAGACCGCAGGTGCGGAAATGAGGCTTGGGCATTGTTTTTAAATGGGAATTTGGACATTCCTTCTCCTATTTACATTTGGTATGGGCGATTTTGAGGAGCTTCAAGGAGGGAATTTCGTCAAGGATCACAGAGTAAGTTGTTTCTACTTATTTCCAAGTTAAATACAAGGTTAATACATGGATTTGAACATGAAAATTGTGGGAAAAATTGGGAAATTTAAAGAAAACTTAGAAAATTGGTAATTTGGATTTTAGCCACGAATTGAGCATGAATATTTTAGTAAATTGTATATTTGAACTAGTAAAGCTATGGGTAGAGTTTATCTTCGAGAAATTTCGGAATCCAAGCACGCAAGTCCGAGGGAAGTTTGGTAAATTTATTGAACGGAGTGGGGAAATTATATAATTTGAATTTGTTACGAGTATTAGAGTGAATTTTCATTGCTTTGCCCGTTATTTGGATAGTTTTGCGCATTGTGCATCAATTGGAGTCGTCGGGAGGTCTTGGAAGCCGGTTACGAAGTTTCGGAGCGAGGTAAGGCTCCTTTCTAACTTTGTGAGGGGGAAATTGTCCCCATAGGTGAAATAAATGAATATATACTATTGTTTGCGAGGGATACGTACGCACGAGGTGACGTGAGTCCGTGCGTTGCTCTTGTTGTGCCATGTCCGGGTAGTTTAGGACCCACATCATGCCTTGCGTTCTTTTTAGAAATGAAATAAGGCTTTATGAATTTATGTTATATGAAATTTTGGTTTTCCGTGAGATCACAGAAATTGGTAATTTAAAGGAATTGTTCATTGAAAGTAATTTAAGAAAATGTTGTATGTGCATGTGACCGCTTCGCAATTTACATTCCGCGAGCGGATTGTTATTCCCCCACTCTCATGGGAGTGGGCCGTATGCCACGGCGAGATTGAAAGATGAAATTATGGTTCGGGCCTTCGACTCTTGGCAGTACATATATGATTATTAGCATGGCTCAGGCCGGTTGTCCTTATCCCGTATGCGCATGTTAAATTGTTGAAGATTTCATGATACTAAACTGACAAGATATTTGGGGGAAAATGAAGTAGAAATCATTTATTTACTTCCAATGTTTATCGAATTGCAGTTACTTTTAAAGTTTATTGATTTTATTACCCTCGTATGCCTTTTGTTGTTGTCATATATTGTTAAATTATATTGTTGGACCCTAGTGAGTGTCAAGTCGACCTCTCGTCACTACCTCTCTGAGGTTAGGCGGGATACTTACTGAGTACGCGTTATTTTCGTACTCATGCTACACTTGCTGTGCATTTTTATTGCACAGGTACTTTCATAACGACGTGGCTGGTTTGGAGACTTAGGCGAGCTGCATCATCTGGAGGTGATCCGCAGCTGATAGAGTCTCCCTTGTAATGTATTCATTTTATCTTAATTTTCCTTGTCAAACTGTATTTTGGACAAGCTTTGTAGTATTTTGTAAAATTCTTAGAAATTGTTCATGTACTTGTGACACCGAGTTCTGGGGTGTATTTGGGACTGTTGTTTTTACTTAAATGGATTTTATCTAGTTATTATGTATTAAAGTGAAAGGTAACGATTTCAAAAATGTTGAAACATGAATTTATTTCAATTAATTAATGATTGGCTTGCCTGACAGTGGTGTCCGGCGCCATCACGACCTTATGGATTTTTGGGTCATGACAACATGGTATCAGAGCGCTAGGTTTCCTTAGGTCTCACGAGTCATGAGCAAGTCTAGTAGAGTCTTGCCGATCGGTACGGAGAGGTATGTACTTATCTTCGAGAGGCTACAGGGCTGTTAGGAGTACTTTCCTTCTTGATTCCTAATCGTGCGATTTGATTCCTTTAAGGCTTATGCCTATGTTTCTTCCTACTCAATCTTATACGTCGCGAATAGATTTCTATAAATCGGGAGTTTGAGGAATTGTAATGGTGCTACAGATAAGGTGCGTGATGTTTTCCGTACATAATTGATTGGGCTGTTGTTGTCGCCCTGCAGCAGGATATTATGTTGTTTCAGCTCAGTAGCTGTGTTCTTGAGAGCTTGGGGGTTATGCTCAGATTGTAATGATACTTACAATTGGTTATCACGCGGTGTTGATATGATGGTATAATGCTTGCCCATATGTCGGGGTAATGAATGTCTTGAAGGGAGGTCTTCTCAGAGCGTAATTTCAAGATTTCAGTTCCGGCGGAGGAAGGCAATTGGGACTATGAATGTTCAAGTCTGGGGGATAAAGTAATAAGACTTCGTGTTATCAAGCAAGGTGGAGTTTTCATCTGTGATGTGGTATCACTGTTTTGATCAAATAGAATGTGTTAAGTTCGCCGGTGTTATAGTTCTTCGGTTGCATTGGGTCAGAGTGTTTTGAAGTAGTATTGAAGAAGCGGTTGTAAGAGATTGTGGTGTGTGGTGGTTCAGAATTGAATATTCATTTCTAGTGAAGGCAGCTCGAGAAAGACGATCTTCGGGGAGTCGAAGTTATGGTGATCTGCTAGTTTAGGTGTTGCAAAGAATGATATTGAATTAAGGCCGCAATTGAGAAGCATGCAATTAAGGAAGACATGTGAGAAGTGTCAGGTGGCGGCTAAATCTCAAAATGCCAGGCATAAGGGACGGAAGTCGGGTAGCTGCTTAAAGGATTGATTTTAACTAAAGTGGGAGAATGGCAGCGTAGCATATGAGTTTAGTGGCAAGACAACTGCCTATCTTGAGGAAACATTTGGAGTGATTTGAGAATTTCAGTGGACGGTGATTAGGTCCACGAGCTTAAACAAAATGTTGGTTATTCGGCGGAAGGTTGGATACAACAGGGAGGAGTTGTTAGGGATGAAGAAGGATGCATGTGGCGGCGAATTTAAAGATGTTGGAGCGCATTTAGTAGATGTCCATGAGGAGCGGACGAACGGGCAAGTTGGTGAATGAGAGAAGGCTTAGGATGTGGTATTGATGTTGCAGAGAGTGTGCATTTCAGCATCGTTGATGATTCCCACAGGTGGGTTATCCCTTTTGAGTAGGTTAGCGTTTGTG
The DNA here is from genome assembly GCA_005239495.1 of Nicotiana undulata. NCBI lineage: Eukaryota > Viridiplantae > Streptophyta > Magnoliopsida > Solanales > Solanaceae > Nicotiana > Nicotiana undulata. The sequence continues at coordinate 84,035 of ML295266.1, forward strand.
TGGTTGGCAAGTTTCTGTGAGGAATCCTAGTGGCTATTCGGCATGAGGGCGAATATGTGAATGATGCTAGAGAATTTGAGTGTTTAGGAAGTGCTTACAGAAGAATTTAGAAGAATTTGACGGATTGATGGAGCAAGATTATGTTAACAAAGGAAAAAAGATCTCAGCAGGGTCTAGAGTGGTGCAAGGATGTAGCTTCGGGCTAAGTGGGGGAGTCCCACCACCTGCAGTTGGGTTGTAGGATTGTGTTCTCATGGGGTTACGAATTGTCGGCATATTGTCAAGTTATTACAGCTAAGGGAAGGGAGTATAATGGTAATTATGCATGGGATTTGATAAAAATGTGCACAAGTTGGTCCTAATGGACCAGGGTTAGGCTTTGGGAGGTTCAAAATTTATGCTTAAGGCATGGGCGAGCTGTAGGGTAGTGACTCAGTCACATGCTTCATTGAAAATGGTGTTTAGGTGCTATAAGAGCCTTGGAGTTGATTGTATTCGGGGTCAGTCAGAGTGGGTGACTCTCAATAGCGGTCCTAGTGAATTCAAAAGTTAAGAATGCGGCGTTTAAGGGTTTCAGGCAGCAGTATGATTAAGAACCGAGCTTTTACAGTATAATTTATGAGAAGAAGGAAAATGGTTGGGGGTGTTCTATGATATTTTCAGCATGCAGGATAGTATTGGAGGAGTGGGAGAAATAAACTCCGGGTTGTAGAAAGATCATTAAGAGGGTGTGAGAAGGGTTGCGGGATTTAGGCAACATGGTCTTGTGAATTAAGGTCACTCGGGATGAGTGAGGGTTGAGTTTTCTATGAGTTGAAGGAAGTTACTATTATCTCTGAGGCAATTAAAGATGATTAAATGAAGATAGTTTGGTTAGCCATGATTTAAATGGCACATGTACGACAGTGATCAGTTCCTTCATTGTGATTGAGTATGTGTATGGTTTGTGCAGATGTGTGTGGGGCTTGTCGGCCGTCGCAATAGATTTCATTTGGAAGCATTCAAGTGCTATGGCCTGTCAGGTGTAGACGGATCCCGGAAGGTTTATGGTGGTTCAGACCACTACTTAAGGATTTGCATGTTAGGTGATTGTGAGAATTCACTTGAGTGTTGTTATTGTTCTCTTGAATTGAGGTAAGTAAAAGGTTTCTATATGATGAAGTGTTTCCCCCGATTAGTGGTTCAGGAGTTATGATGGAATTCTTGCGAAATCTCATATTGGCATGTTAGGTGCAGTAAGCAGTATGTAACTGGGAGTAAGAATCGAGATTACAATGTAGGTTTGGTGTTAACAAGGATGTCATGAGCTCAGATGGGCAAGAAAAAGTGAGTTGAAAGTTCAGAGTAAGTAGGTGTTATTTTCAGTGTCACCTGAGATCGAGATTCGGTGGAAGAGGCTTTGTACCCTGGTCATGGGTTCTTGATGTGTTTTGCAGCATTAGTGTGGTCGGTGGTATGGAGGTGCAGACTTGTTACCTCGTGGAAGGTCGTGGGAGCGTGAACACGGGAATATTGTATAAGTGTGACATGTAGTCACTTAATGGATCGAAGATTCAGACAGAGTAGGAAGAAATGTAATATTGCTTGTTTGAGAATTTATGCCTGTAAGGTGTTCAGTACAACTTTATTGCAGAAATTTGGGGTGGTTGTCCCGACTATGATGGTTGTTCTCTCGTATTATGAGAAGAATTGGGTTATTAGGGACCGGGGTAAGGCTATCAGCTTAGTGCAGTGTGAGTGGAATTGGCTTGAAGGCTGTGAATGGATTTAAACAGGATTGTGTGCTTCATGTGAGTCGGATGTGTTCATTTCAGTATAGCGCTCCGCAAAGAAGGGGTGTTGGAATATCAGATGTTGTTTCGTCTTTGTCGAATTTATGTGTTATTATGATTGTGCCGTGTGAGTTGTGAAACGGTATGATAATTCCTTATGTGTTGCGATTCCGCGTAGTGATGAGGTTATGTGAGCAGGATGGCTCTTGAGATTCAAATTATATATCGCACCTCAGTTGTGCTTGAGTTTTATAGCATATGGCTCTATCAGTCTCCCCAGAATGCTTAGCGTGCTTGTGGCCGATATTCAGTAATTTGTAATACTGACCAATTCAGCTCCGTGTATATTTCCTTATGTAAATTTTATGATGGGATCGGGTGGCACGCCACCACGGGCATGTTATTTGGATCGGGTTGCACGCCGCAACAGTGTGATGTTGAGGAAGGTTCCTATAATTCTTCTTCTTGTGTTTTACTCCCCATACTCTGAGGAAAGTTCATATTTGTAGTGTGAGTCGAGTAGTCCCTTCCTGAGTCATTGCCTTATGTGTCATGTTCAAATTGTGTCCTACTGGCGCATTATGGCATCGTGTGAGACTATTGGCCGTGTCTGGGGTGATTGGTTGTCTGAGCAGTTCATACTAGGTGAGACGAGATTTATAAATCCGGGATCGGTGTGATAAGATTATGCGAAGTATATTACAGGACAATTGCTAGTATTTGGTTAGTAATGAGGATAACTTTAATAAAAAAAAGGAGAGATTCGATGTTTGGTTAACTCTACAGTTGGTTAGAATTTCTGTACATCTTCTCCGTTATGGTGGTATCGCCAGCATTATAGCAGGATGTATATATATATATATATATATCATAAGGTGCAATGGGAGCATCAGATTAGTGGAATTTTGGCTATTAAGGTTCAGGGAATGTCATTGCGGTTAGATGGTGAATAATGCGGCGCATGATGCTAAATTAGGAAAGGTACGCAGTCATGTCCTGGTACCTCGTGGGGTAATTGGTATGGTGTTTAGATATTGGCAACATGCCTGGCAGAGAATTTCAAGTGTTGGAACTAGATTCTGAGCTTATTATACGGGTAAAAGAGGATATCTTCATATTTGATCAAGCTAATGTGCTCAACGGGGCTGTGGTAGCATGGGCGGGTACACGAAGTGTTACACTGTGATTCAGATAACTCAAGGGAAGTTCTTGGCACGTTCGAGGATGAACGTCTGTTTAAGTGGGGGAGAATGTAACGACCCGACCGGTCGTTTTGAGCTCTAGTGCGTCGTTCAGTAGTTTGGGGTCATGAGCAACTTCATTTCAGGTATTATGACTTGTGCATATGGTTGGAATTGAAATTCGGGAGGTTTGGAGGCAATTGAAAGGAAAATTCTCATTTCGGAAGCCTTAAGTTGGAAGAATTGACTAAGATTGGAATTTGAAGTAAACAACCTCGGAATCAGGATTTGAAGGTTCCAGCAGGTTCGTATGATGATTTTGAACTTGGGCGTATGTCCGAATCGGGTTTTTGATAAACTGGGAACGTTTCGGTGTATATTGTGGAAGTCAGCATTTTTGAAGGAATTTCCTAAGTTTGGCTTGAAGCGTATTTAAGTGATATTGATGTCTGTTTGGGATTCCGAGGCTGGGAATAGCTTCGTATGGTGATTCTGGAGTTGGGAGCGCGATCGGAAGTGAATTCAGATGTCCGTAGGTTATTTTGAAGTCATTTGGCTAAAGATAGAAATTTGAAGATTTTTGAACAATCCGACTGGAAGTGGAAATTTTGATATCGGGGTTCGAATGCGATTCCGAAAGTTGGAGCAAGTTCGTAATACCGAATATGACTTAAGTGCAAAATTTGGGGTTAATCGGAGGTGATTTGACAGGTTTCGGCGTCGGATGTAGAAGTTTGAAATTTCTAAGTTCATAAAGTTTGAATTTTAGTGTGATTCGCTGTGTAGATGTTATTTGATGTGATTTGAAGCCTCGAGCAAGTCCGCATTATGTTTTGGAACAGGTTTGTGGATTTCGGGTGGTTAACGGATCAATAATTGAAGTTGAAGAAAGCTGAAGTTTGCTGTCATCTGGTGTGACCGCACCTGCGAGGCTTTGGCCGCAGGTGAGGCTTTGGACGCCGCAAGTGCGAGTTTTGGCTGGAGCTGGGTAGATTATTTTTAAACGGGAATTTGGACATTTCTTCTCCTATTTACATTTGGTATGGGCGATTTTGAGGAGCTTCAAGGAGGGAATTTCGTCAAGGATTACAAGGTAAGTTGTTTCTACTTATTTCCAAGTTAAATACAAGGTTATTACATGTATTTGCACATGAAAATTGTGGGAAGAATTGGGAAATTTAAAGAAAACCTAGAAATTTGGTAATTTGGATTTTAGCCACGAATTGAGCATGAATATTTGAGTCAATTGTATATTTGAACTAGTAAAGCTATAGGTAGAGTTTATGTTCGAAAAATTTCGGAATCCGGGCACGCAGGCCCGAGGGCATTTTGGTCAATTCATTGAGCGGAGTGGGGAAATTATATAATTTGAATTTGTTACGACTATTAGAGTGAAGTTTTATTTCTTTGCCCTTTATTTTGATAGTTTTGAGCATTGTGCATCAATTTGAGTCGTCGGGAGGGCTTGGAAGCCGGTTATGATATTTCGGAGCGAGGTAAGGATCCTTTCTAACTTTGTGAGGGGGAAATTGTCCCCATAGGTGAACTAAATGAATATATACTATTGTTTGCGGGGGATACGTACGCACGAGGTGAAGGGAGTCCGTGCGTAGCTACTGTTGTGCCATGTCCGGGTAGTCTAGGACCCACATCATGCCTTGCGTTCTTTCTAGAAATGAAATATAGGCTTTATGAATTTATGTTATATGAAATTTTGGTTTTTCGTGAGATCACAAAAATTGGTAATTTAAAGGAATTGTTCATTGACAGTAATTTAAGAAAATGTTGTATGTGCATGTGACCGCTTCGTAATTTACATTCCGCGAGCGGAGTGTTATTTCCCCCACTCTCATGGGAGCGGGCCATACGCCACAACGAAATTGAAAGATGAAATTATGGTTCGGGCCGCTCGACCCTCAGCGGTGCACATATATGATTATTATGATGGCTCAGGACGGTTGTCCTTATCCCGTATTCGCATGTTAAATTGTTGAAGATTTCATGATACTGAAGTGACAAGATATTTGGGGGAAAATGAAGTAGAAATCATTTATTTACTTCCAATGTTTATTGAATTGCAGTTACTTTTAATGTTTACTAATTTTATTACCCTCGTATGCCTTTTGCTATTGTCATATATTGTTAAATTATATTGTTGGACCCTAGTGAGAGTCAAGTCGACCTCTCGTCACTACCTCTTTGAAGTTAGGCGGGATTTTTACTGAGTACGCGTTGTTTTCGTACTCATGCCACACTTGCTGTGCATTTTTATTGCACATGTACTTTCATAGCGACGTGGCTGGTTTGGAGACTTAGGTGAGCTGCATCATCCAGAGGCAATCCGCAGCTGACAAAGTCTCCCTCGTACTCTATTCATTTTATCTTAATTTTCCTTGTCCAACTGTATTTCGGACAAGCTTTGTAGTATTTTTTAAAATTCCTAGAAATTGCTCATGTACTTGTGACACCGTGTTCTGGGGTGTATTTGGGACACATTTTATTAAAATGAAAAATAGACTGTTGTTTTTACTTAAATGGATTTTATCTAGTTATTATGTATTAAAGTGAAAGGTAACGATTTCTAAAATGTTGAAACATGAATTTATTTCAATTAATTAATGATTGGCTTTCCTGACAGTGGTGTCCGACGCCATCACGACCTTATGGATTTTTTGGTCGTGACATTAACAGACCAACCCAACGGTTAACGTCGGTCCAGATTGAATCAAGAAAACACTGCAGAAATGATAATAGAAGGGATCATGTAGGTCTGCGCCTCAACTGTGAAAGACACCAGCCGTATGTCGAAATTGCCGTCACACCACCCCCTCGCCATGGCGATTGTAATGACCCAGCCGGTTGTTTTGTGTGTTGGAACTCCGTTCTCGTAAATGACTCTTTCCATAGCGGCTACTCGTGCCTTATGTCTTGTGTGGGCAGGTAGTTCGAGATTCAGAAGTGATTTGGCCAGTTCAGGAACACTTGGTTCCTGAAGGCTAGCCTATTTGGCTAATTTTTGGTTCCGAGCAGCATTTTGAGAAAACGACCTCAGAATCGAGTTCTGACAGCATCAGCAGCTCTGGATGATGATTTCGGACTTGGAAGTGTGTTCGCCTTGGGTTTCTGATGACCCGGGAGTATTTCGGCACCTGAATTGGAATTCAGGATTTCATGAGATTTAAAATTCAGCTTGGAATTGGACCTTTTAATATCAGGGTCCAAATGGAATTTTGGAACTGGCAATAGTTCCGTATAGTCATTTATGACTTGTCCGCAAAATTTGGGGTCATTCCGAGCAGTATAGACCTGTTCGGCGTATTGGTGAGCCATTTGAATTTTCTTGAAATCTTAAGTATGGAACTAAGGGGTTTTGGAGAGTGATTTATAGTTTGGACGATGTTTTTAGTGTTTTGGGAGCTCGAGCGAGTCCGTCATATGGTTTGGGGTTGGTTGGTGTAATTTGTCGAGGGCTCGGGTGGGCCCAGAGGTGTCCCGGACCCCAAGCGAGGTCAAAAAAAAAAACAAATCAGCAATTTCATAGCTGGTGGGAATTTTCTGGTGTGACCGCCCCTGCGGTCCATGAGCCACAGGCGCGAGGCTCGCATCAGCGGCCAATCCCTCGCAGGCGCGGATCCAGCCACAGGAGCGGCTCCGCAGGCGCGACCAATTTCACGCAAGTGCGAGTCCGCACCTGCGATCCAAAGTCTGCTAGAGCGTGAACCCCCAAGGCCTAGGCCCATCGCAGGTGCGACCCTTTTTCCGCAGGTGCGAGTCCGCACTTGCGAACCAAGGGCCGCAGGGGCGGAAACTGCTGGGTAGTTCTATAAAAGCCCCATTTCGTTATTTTTCATCCCAAACTCGATTTTCCTCCATTGTTGAGACCCCTAGGAGCTCCAGATCAGTTGTGGCGATTCATTTACTCAGGTAAGTAATTCGTTGGCTTCCCGCATGTTTATTACTTCAATTCTTGAAGAATTTCACTTCCATAATCCATGAGAATTCATAAAAATCCATGGGAAGGCTTGGGAAAAATAGAGGGTTTTGAGAAAAATTGAATTTCTGATTTTTGGGCCATTATAGGATGATTAATCGAGTTAATCTTGATCCTTAGGCGACGTATAGCGTATTTCTCCAAGAATCGTAATTTTCCGGACGCCGAGGCTCGGAGTTGAATATTCCAAGTACGTCAAGAATGTGTTTTAAGGGAAATCTTTGATAAATCCTCCTCGATTCCTCCTAAATTGATATAATTATGTGTTTTTGGCTAGTTGCGAGCCATCGAAGGTAATTCGGAGGATTCGTGCGTCTTGTTGGTTGGTCCGTTGACTGGAGGAGTACTTGTCCAGGTGAGTCTCCTTTCCAAACTTTGTAAGGGGGAAATGTCCCCTAGGCTCCTTGTTACTAATTGTGATAGTTGAGGGGGCTGCGTACGTACCACGTGACGAGAGTCCGTACGTGGCATCTATATTGTATGTT
>ML295267.1:0-17047 GCA_005239495.1 Nicotiana undulata
CCCCCTCCCAATAGATGAATCACGTTGAGATGCTATCACCAATAGAAATTCGGGCAAAACCGTCCAAAAAACCAACCAATAACCGTCTAAAACGTGATCATTTACGTGTTAACGGTATTTTGAAGGTCAGAAGGGCATACCGACCAAAGTTGGTCGGAAATTACCGACCAACTTTTGTCGGAAATTACCGACCAACTTTGGTCGGTCAATTAAATTCAAAAAAAAAATTGCCGATTGGTCGGTATTTAAAACAACAACAACAACAAACCAATATGATCCAAAATACACCATCTGGGAATCGAACCGGGGTCTTTAGTGTGGCAGGATACTATTCTACCACTAGATCATCGGTGCATTTTGTTTTAAGACTATCTTTTATTTAATTTATACTCTTTAATTGTATTTTCGCACGAAAATAATCGACCAAAGTTGGTCGATTTTATTAAAAAATAAAATTACCGACAAAGTTGGTCGGATTTTTAAAATGACCGGCCGAATTAACCGACCGATTTCGGTCGGTTTTCTTAATATTAATTCTAATTTATTTTAAATGAAAAAACGACCAAAGTTGGTCGGTTTCTTAAAAAATAAATTTTGCAGGACTCAAAAATAGTTTCCCGCATTTTTGCGCCAAAGAAAACCGACCAAAGTTGGTCGATTTTTTGGCAGGTTTTTGACCGACCAAAATTGGTCGGTCGACCGTGGTTGGTTTTTGCTTAATTTCTAGTAGTGTATGAAATATAATTATTGAAGTATAGTATTATTTCTAGGTGGATCAGGCAAATAACTTCAGATGTTCCCCGATGAGACGTATGCCCTAAAAAAAAAAGTATTACGTAAGAGGTTTCAAGTTATCACAGGTGAATTATAGATCAACGTTAAAGTGAATCAACAATAGTTCGGATAAAAGTTCCGAGGCTACCCGCTCATTTTTGGGCTCAATTAGGGTACATGATTTATTTTCTTAACGTGATGTTATAGTTTGCATATTCTTATTTTTTATTGCCAAATATTGTATTGTCCAAGGTCCAACCCTGGACGTGTGGAGGGAGAGGGTGTTAGTAAATTGTTGTTTCCCTTACATAATTTTAGATAATCTCTCATCTCATAAGTTAGTTCTTTTGGAGTTGACTTAGCCTTAAATACTTTTTTCTTTATTAACATGATTTCACAACCAGATCTATCTATTATTCTTAATTTATCTTATGTTAGACCTCCACATAATCTTGTCCGTTGAGACAAAAGTACCCCCATACGCTAGCTATATATTTCAAGTTTGGGAGGAGGAGCGGGGTGGAAGAAGGATTTGCCGAATAATAGCATGTTTGGCCAAGCTTCTTAAGAGGTCAAAAGTGTTTTTTTTTCTTTTCCTAAAAGCACTTTTTTCCCCTAACTTAAGGTGTTTGGCCAAGTTTTTTTGGGTAAAAAAGTGCTTTTGGGAAGAAGCAGAAACATTTTCTAAAAAGCAAAAAAAAATAGTTTTTTCCCAGAAGCAGAAGCAGCTTTGACTATTCTTCTTACCAAGAATACCCTTAACTAAATATAGTATATACCAAAATAACCATTAAACATAATACTTAGGATATTAATGTATAAATATTTCTTATTATTATTAGGATAGCTTTCTAATATATAGTGACTTTAGGGGTGAATGCTTTTATATTTGTTCAATAATTTTTAATATATTTAACTTATATTAAAAGAATAAGTACTTTTAAATTTTATTTTCATGATTACTCAAATAAAATGTGAAAGATTTAATTATTGCCTGTAGTAACAAAAACTTTTGAGATTATTTATTTACTTATAATATTAACTATTAAGTAAATATATTCATGTCCTTATTCGTAATTTGATACTTCAAAGCATTTTCTGTAAAGTTTGGCCAAACATAAATTATTGCTCAAAAGTGTTTTTCAGAGTGATTAGCCAAACACAAACTATTCCCTCCAAAATTACTTTTTGCAAAAGCACTTTTAAAAAAAATACTTCTCAAAATAAACTAATTTCTTCAACATGGCCAAAGAGGCTATAATTCTCATAGAACTGAATTTGTTGATAGTTAGCAATGAAAACTTAATAGTATTAATTATTATAAGTAAGTTGATTCAAATTTCCTGATGGAAAACAAGCATGAGTTTGCGTTAGAACTTTAGCAGAGTGAAAGAAGTTTCACCTAGCTATGCTAATATTGATAAAATTTTGAAACCAAATTTAAGCATTATCCTAAGGAATTAATAAAAGCAAAAGCGCTATGCATATGTTTAATTTGATAATGTCTTTGATCCCTTTTGTAACGATCCGATCGGTTGTTTTAAGCAATTCACACTTCGTTTGGTTGTTTGAAGGCCTGAGTAGCTCCGTTAGGTGATTTTGGACTTAGGAGCGCGTCCGGAATGTAATGTGGAGGTCCGTGGTAGAATTAGGCTTGAATTTGAGAAATTGGAAATTTGGCGATTTGGTCGGCAGTGGAAAATTTGATATCGGGGTCGGAATGGAGTTCTGGAAGTTTGAGTAGGTTCGTAGTTTCATTTGTGACGTGTGTGCAAAATTTGAGGTAATTCGGACATGGTTCGGTAAGTTTCGGTGTCGTTTGCGGAATTTGAAAGTTTAGAAGTTCTTAGGCTTGAATCCAAGGGTAATTTGGTGTTTTGAAGTTGTTTTGAGCGTTGCAAGGGTTCGACTAAGTTCGTATATTAGTATAGGACTTGTTTGTCTCATTGGTTGAGGTCCCGAGGGCCTCGAGTGTGTTTCGGGTGATTAACAGATTGGGTTTTAGAGTTAGAAGTTGTTGTTTTCTAGTGTTTTGAACTGCTGGTGTTTTTCCGCACCTGCGGATGGGGAACCGTAGGTGCGAAGGTCTCACGCGCGGGAGGAGATTGCAGATGCGGAATTTTGGAACCTGAAGAAGGTGCGCAGGTGTGCAAGCTTGGATGCACCCGCGAGCCCTCAGGTGCGAGGCCTGGCAGCAGGTGCGGAGTCTGAACGGTTAAGTGTATTGCGAAGGTGCGTCGCTTGGACCGCATGTGCGGTCGCGCGGGTGTGAAAAAAGGAGCCGTAGGTGCGAGATGCCTGGGGAGAAGGTATATAATGCACACTTCGTGAATTTTTGGGTATTCTTCACCATTGCTATTCGGATTTTGAAGCTTTTGGAGAGTTTTGAAGAGGGAATCAAGGGGGTTTTCATTGAGGTAAGTTACTTGAGCCTAATATTAGGGATTATTGTAATTTTCAGTTGTTTAAGCATGTAATTAGTGTAAATTAGGGATGAAAGTGAGGGGATTAGGGCTTAGAAATCGGAGAGTTTGATTTGGGGATTTGAGGGGCCAAATGAGGTCGAATTTTGATAAATTTTGTATGGTTGGACTTGTGAGTGAATGGGCTTTCTAGTTTTGTAAATTTTTCCTGATTTCGAGACGTGGGTCTGGGGGCCAGGTTTGAACCTATTTCAGGATTTTGGTTTAATTTGATAGCTTATTTTTGTAGAATTCCTTCCATTAGCGTATATTGAGGGTATTGTTCTGGTTGTGAATAGATTCAGAGTTTTTGTAGGCAGAGACGAGGGGCGAGAGCATCCCGGAGTAGGATTTCTACACTGTAAGGTATGTAACTCTTCGAAACTTAGTGTTGAGAGTATGAAACCCCGAATTATGTATTATGTGATTGGTATTGAGTTGACGCACATGCTAGGTGACGAGCGTGTGGGTGCACCCTGTGAAATGGGACCCTACGGTTCCCATGGCCCAGTATAGTGGCCCTATTTTGTCGATATCTGTATTTTTACCATGTGATAACGTAATTGAACTGTCAATCATGCTAGATATCATGTTTAAAATTTATGATGATACTGTTGAGACCCATAGTGGTCGTTTCTTGCTGTTATTTCACAAACTTCATTGATATTTTGTACTTAGTCATGTTCATGCATTCATATCATATCTCAGTCTCAGTTGTTAACTATTGATGCATCATATTCTTGTTGTCTGGCTAGTTTCATGGCACTGTGAGCCCGTGACCGAGACTGGAGAGATTGATGAGTGAGTAAGGCCTTGGGCCTGGTTGTGAGGATATTGATATCATATCATGTTAGTTGCCCGTGCAACATGTGAGTTGTCTATACGGATCCAGGTATTGATATTATAGCATGTGAGTTGTCTGTGCAGCATGTGAGTTGTCCGTGTAGATCCAGATATTAATGTTATGGCACGTGAATTGTTCGTGCATTGGCTTGGGCTTTAGGAGACCCTCCGGAGTCTGAACACCCCTTGCGAGTGCAGTCGACTATTAACGTGTGTTGATCGAGATACATGTCATTTGCAAGCACCCGTGATATACAGGCATTTGCATGCACGCATGATATGCAGGCATAGAGATGCATTTTTCCTCATGTTATATAGTATCACGTCATCCATGACTTATTATACACATTGACATGTGGGCTCAGAGAGGTATTGTATACATGTTATTGTAAAGAAAATGAAACATCTTACTTATCGCTTAAAAGTTTTTTGGGAAAAATTATAGTTTTCAAACTTACCTGTATTTCGGCATTTTGGCAAAAGATTTGAGTTCTCACTAAGATATTTGAAAAACATGCCTATTTTCTGGAACTGTGAGCGAGTTAAGCATTTTACTTCTGAGATACTCTTTTTATTATTTGTATTACACTGTTGCGAACTGTTGTAGAATACTGGTATTGGACCCGACCTAATGTCAGCTCGCCACAGCTTTCAAATTAAGGTTAGGTTTGTTACTTATTCAGTACATGGGGTCGGTTGTAATGATACTACACGTCTACACATTGCGTGCAGATGTCGGTTGCTATTGTTTCTATGCTCGATGATTGCGGGACTTGAATATGTACCGGCATCCCTGTTGTAGATGCCTCCTTTGTTCGGGGTAGCATTAGATTACAAAACTCTGTTTATGTACTTTTCAAACAGACTATGTATTTATTTCTTTATCGCTTTGTAAACTCTATTCGTAGAAACTCATGATTTTGTACTATTAGTCCTTGGGGAAATGTAATGGATTTAGATATTTTATTTTGTTTAATTGACCTATTAGTATTATTGAAACTGGATAGTTATTAGTTGGCTTACCTAGCGGGTTGGGTTAGGTGTCATCACGACTAACGGATTTTGGGTCGTGACAAGTTGGTATCAGAGCTCTAGGTTCATAGGTTCTACAAGTCATGAGCAAGTGTCTAGTAGAGTCTTGCAGATCGGTATGATGACGTCCATTCCTATCTTCGAGAGGCTACATGACTTTTAGGATATACTTCCCGTCTTTCTTTCCTTATCGTGCGACAGTGATTAATCTTGAAGTGTAACTCCTTGAATTCCTCCCACGCATTCGTGTGCGCACATTAGCGCTCGGTATCAGCTGTGCATCGACGACTTGTAATTTTCATGGTTGAGGTGCGAGATATAATTTTGGTATGTTGATGATGGGCCATTCTGGAGGACTTGAGGCCAGGTTTTTATCTGTGGCTTGAGTACGGAGATCTCGAATGTGTGAGTACGTGCTTCTGGGACTTATATGTCCGTTGGTCTCCTTATTCGTGGGATTTGTGACTGGATGACTATGTGGTGAGTATGATTTGATTGAGAGATGTATTCAGATTGTTTGAATTCAGATTGTCTGAATATGACAAGAAGAGTTTGCTGGAGATGTGGAAAGGACTATTGGATGTTTGACTTCTATATGGATTTGGCGTATGGCCACGAGGTATGGGTGTGTTGAAGGACCTCTCATGTAGTTTAGTTGTGGAGTGGAGTAGATCTTCATGTTGTGTTATGAGTTAAGACTCAGGAAGATTGAGTGATTGCGTAATAGTTATGATTATGGAAGAGTATAGAGAGATATCAGTTTTAGGCTAAGCATGTGGGGTTATCTCCTGCGGGGTGTCCTGAGGGTGTGTGATCTATGTTGTTTTGTAGTGACTTCTCTTCCACAAGTGAATGATATATGTTGCAATTTGAGTTTAGATCGCTTGTGGAAGTTGTCCCGACTATTACAACGGTGAATGCGAGATTGCAGATAATTTGAAGTATTAGATGGTCTGCGTTACATGAGCTCAGGAAGGATTTAGTTGAATCTCACTACAGTATTATGGCAGTAATAGAGTGTGGGCATTGTGAATTATTGTGTGTTTTGATCTATGGCCTTGAGCCAAGTGGGGGAGTCTATTATCGACGAGTTGATTGCATGATTTTGTGTTGTAGTGCTTTCGGTTCGAGGTAAACTGGTGAATCAGTTATGACTAGGGTGGTTGAGATGGAGGACGAGTCGAGTAAGGGAATTTCTGTATGTGGGTTGTATTACACTCTATGGGTATATGGAAATCATGGAATAATTGAGTGGTTAGTTGTGTAGGATGTAGTGTGAGTGGAGTAGGAGATTGCTCGGTTGCTTAGGAGTGTGGGTTACTCCGTTGGGTGTTGTTGTGCTAGTGAAGCACAAGTCATTCGGGGTCCGTTTGGTCGGTAAGTGAGGTTTTAGCAGAGTAAATCACTCTCGAGAATGGTTCTAATGGATGCAATATTTATATGTGATAATTGGGAATCTTCAGGATGTGTATTTGTCTAGAAACTGAGAATTCACATTGGATGGTGTCAGGACTTGTGGCATTTATATATCATTATGGATTCTACATATCAGTATCAGGGAGGTGAAGGTAATGGCTTTAGACTCACAGGAAGTCTCTTCAGAGTAAGTATTTGGATTATGGTACTTTTAGGGTGCCTAAGAGAACATTCAGCAGCTTCTGAGCCTTAGGGCGGTGTGGTTTTATGCTAGAGTCTCGCATGAAGAGTCTTGGTTGAGGATTTTGGTATCGTGGCAAGGAGAATAATTAATTTGAAGATAATTCAGAAGGAACTCGGAGAATTAGGACAACTTGTTAGTAGATTGGATCAGCACAGTGATGGACATAATCAGTTCTTTGAGTGCTTATGATGCAGTGGGTTTCTACAGGTGCTTCGTGGCAATGCTCTTGGGTTTCGGCAGCCTGCGTGGCTTGGTTGAGATAGAGAGATTTAGTTCTGATGGCTTGATTATGTGCAAATGAGTTTCGAAGAGTTTTCAATGGTTACTACTATGGTTCGGTGTGTATATTTCCTACTGGTGTGTGGGGCATGTTACGTATTGTGATTTTTCCTCCAGGATGGGATCCAACGGAAATTTCTTGGCTAATCGAGTATATAGTTGCTTGCGACTCAGAGTTTGGTTTTGAGATTTTCATATCTTTCATATGTTGGCATAATGGGTGCAGTGTGTTGTGTAGTATTGAGATTTTCAAGTAATAGGTCACAATTTAGTTTTGAACGGAAGGTTCTAAATTTGTAGGCAGCATGGACGGTCTCGGGTGACTAAGTAAGTGATGGTACTATTTGGTTTGGCTTAAAGAGGGTATATATTTTAGAAGGGGAAGAGTGTTTGATTTATGGATACTTCACCGGTACGGCGTCACTCTCCTGGTTGATCGACTGCTGATATTCGTATTTTGGCTATGTGACAAGGAAGAATTTTAGAAGTATTCCCTCACGGGATGATCGTGTGTGAGAGATGTGTTAGACATTCTGGCGGTGGAGTTGGGATCGGATATGGTGATTCGTGTGTCCTATGGATTTGGAGATTGGGAGTTCTCATGAGCAGATTTTTTCATGGTTGTGGACTGTGAAGTCATGGCGGAAGCTAGCCAGATGATAAAATGTGTTGTGATTCAGTCATTGTGGGCTTTCAGAAATTTATTTATCTATGTGTGGGTGCCTGTAGTTGAATAGGGGGTCCATTGGTAGGCCCAATTAGGATGTGTATTCTACACTGAGTCGGATTGGTTGGCTCCATAATGCTATTGTTGAGGGATGTGCCATTTGGTTAATGCTAAGATTATTCGTGTTCTGAATATTTTTGTGAGTTACTCTTTTATGCTATGAGGAGTTGTGATTCGTTGGTTTTAGGCACATATGATGCGGTCCTATTGTAGTCTTATAGCAAAAATTGAGCGAGAAGAGTAATTGGATATTGCATGACTGAGGGCGTATTAGTTATGTTCTTTCGGGTTTTGTGTGGCGTTGTATCGTCTGATTCTCCGTGGTTATGGTAAATCACTTTGGGTACTAGATGTCGGATTTCGCGTGGTTATTTCTTTTGAGAAGGGTGGCTCGAGGTATATGATATGGACCAACGTCAGGATGGAGTCGCGCACGACAGTGGAGCTATGTTGAGGTATGAACCATGTGTTAGAGTCGAGTGATGGTTCTACGGTGTGTGATGGGCTCTTAGATTTTTGTGGTGGTGGTAACCGTTGAGCTTGCGGGACGGTCCTCTTGTTTGAGTCATTTTTGTGACCGAGTACATTTGGATTGTTGCTTATTGGTGCACGGAATGCATGGTTTGTGGCTCTGGGTAGTATTGGTGTTGCGTGTTGGTAGAGTAGTTGGTATTCGATAAAACGAGGTCGTCAGATCTAGGATGGGTGCTATCGGATTTGATTACGGTATATTTGGAAGGATAATATCGGAGGTCGGCTTAGGAATTTTGCTATAGTTCTTGTTGAAGGAGAGGGAGCTCCGCGACTTGTTGATTTGATGAATGGTTATGAGTTTTCGCGTGTTCTTTCATTGTCGGCAGTGTATGAAGGATTTAGATTGAGATTTTGTTAGATATGAGGTTTATTACCGGCATTGGGTTGTTCTGAGCAGTTACTGTGATCGGAGATAATTGTTATGAGTATTTGAGTTATGAGGTATATCATGCGATTGTGTCTTGGATTATGGTTATGGCTTGATACAGGTTGTTCATACTTATACAGTGTGTAGGTTGTAGGATTCAGATCTTATAAGAAATTTCAGATGAGTGAAATTTGGAATCTAAGGCTTGTGGGCTTGGTTGAATCGAGAAATTTCACTTATGTTGTGTTATCGGACCTATATTGGATAGGGTGACATGGGATCACTCCCGGGTATGTACAGGGTAAGGTTATGCAGTTGTTCGATGATTTTGAGAACAACTCTTGGCATATTTGAGGACGAACGTATGATTTAAGTGGGGGAGGATGTAACGACCCGACCGGTCGTTTTAAGCAATTTGCACTTTGTTCGGTTGTTTGAGGGTCTGAGTATCTCCGTTAGGTGATTTTGGACTTAGGAGCGCGTCCGGAATGTAATGTGGAGGTTCGTGGTAGAATTAGGCTTGAATTGGAAAAATGTGGTAAATTTGGTCGGCAATGGAAAATTTGATATCAGGGTCAGAATGGAGTTCCGGAAGTTGGAGTAGGTTCGTAGTGTCATTTGTGACGTGTGTGTAAACTCTGAGGTCATTTGGACATGGTTTGGTAGGTTTCGGTGTCATTTGCGCAATTTGGAAGTTTAGAAGTTCTTAGGCTTGAATATGAGGGTAATTTGGTGTTTTGGAGTTGTTTTGAGTGTTCCAAGTGTTCGACTAAGTTTGTATATTGGTGTAGGACTTGTTGGTCTCATTGGTTGAGGTACCGAGGGCCTCAGGTGTTTTGGGTGATTAACGGATTGGGTTTTAGACTTGGAAGTTGCTATTTTCTAATGTTTTGAATTGCTGGTGTTTTTCTGCACATGCGGATGGGGAACCGCAGGTGCGAAGGTCGCAGGCGCAGAAGGAGATCGCATATGCGGAATTTTGGAACCTGAAGAAGGAGTGCAGGTGCGCAAGCTTGGACGCACTTGCGAGCCCGCAGGTGTGGAGTCTGGGCGGTTAAGTGGATTACGCAGGTGCGGTCGCACGGGTGCGAGAAAAGGGGCGCTTGAAGCTTTTGGAGAGTTTTGAAGAGGGAATCAAGGGGGTTTTCATTGAGGTAAGTTACTTGAGCCTAATATTCGGGATTATGGTAATTTTCAGTTTTTAAGCATGTAATTAGTGGAAATTAGGGATGAAAGTGAGGGGATTAGGGCTTAGAAATTGAAGAGTTTGATTTGGGAATTTGAGGGGCCAAATGAGATCGGATTTTGATAAATTTCGTATGGTTGGACTTGTGAGTGAATGGGCTTTCTAGTTTTTTAAATTTTGCCAGATTTCGAGACTTGGGTTTGGGAGCCGGGTTTGAACAAATTTCGGGATTTTGGTTTAATTTGATAGCTTTTCATGTGGAATTCCTTCCATTAACGTATATTGAGGGTATTATTCTGGTTGTGAATAGATTAAGAGTTTTTGGAGAGTTTTGAATAGGGAATCAAGGGGGTTTTCATTGAGGTAAGTTACTTGAGCCTAATATTCGGGATTATGGTAATTTCAGTTTTTAAGCAGGTAATTAGTGGAAATTAGGGATGAAAGTGAGGGGATTAGGGCTTAGAAATTGAAGAGTTTGATTTGGGGATTTGAGGGGCCAAACGAGGCTGGATTTTGATAAATTTCGTATGGTTGGACTTGTGCGTGAATGGGCTTTCTAGTTTTTTAAATTTTGCCGGATTTCGAGACTTGGGTTTGGGAGCCGGGTTTGAACAAATTTCGGGATTTTGGTTTAATTTGATAGCTTTTCTTGTGTAATTCCTTCCATTAACGTATATTGAGGGTATTATTCTTGTTGTGAATAGATTCAGAGTTTTTGGAGGCCGAGACGAGGGGCGAGAGCATCCCGGAGTAGGATTTCTACACTGTTGAGGATTTCTACACTGTTGAGGTATAGTGGCCCTATTTTGTCGATATATGTGTACCATGTGATAAAGTAATTGAGTTATTAATCATGCTAGATATCATGTTTAGACTTTATACCGACACTGTTGAGACCCATAGTGGTCGTTTCTTGTTGTTATTTCACAAACTTCATTGATATTTTGTACTCAGTCATGTTCATGCATTCATATCATATCTCAGTCTCAGTTGTTATCTATTGATACATCATATTCTTGTTGTCTGGCTAGTTTCATGATACTGTGAGCCCGTGAGCGAGATTGGAGAGATTGATGAGTGAGTAAGGCCTTGGGCCTGGTTGTGAGGATATTGATACCATAGCACCTTAGTTGTCCGTGCAACACGTGAGTTGTCCGTGCAGATCCAAGTATTAATATTATAACATGTGAGTTGTCCTGCAGATCCAGATATTGATGTTATGGCACGTGAGTTGTCCGTGCGTAGCGCTTGGGCTGTAGGAGCCCCTCCGGAGTCTGAACACCCCTTGTGAGCGCAGTCGACTATTAACGTGTGTGGATCGAGATACATGGCATTTTCATGCACACATGATATACAGGCATTTGCATGCAGGCATAGAGAAGAACTTTTCCTCATGTTATATAGTATCGCGTCATCCATAACTTATTATACATATTGACATGTGGGCTCAGAGAGGTATTGTATACTTGTTATTGTAAAGAAAAAGAAACATCTTACTTATCGGTGAAAAGATTTTTGGGAAAAAAACATAGTTTTCAAACTTACCTGTATTTCGGCATTTTGGCAAAAGATTTGAGTTCTCATTAAGATATTTGAAAAACATGCCTATTTTCTGGAACTGTGAGCGAGTTGGGAATTTTACTTCTGAGATACTCTTTTTATTATTTTTATTCTGCTGTTGCGAACTGTTGTAAAATACTGGTATTGGACCCGACCTAGTGTCAGCTCGTCACTGCTTTCAACCTAAGGTTAGATTTGTTACTTACTCAGTACATGGGGTTGGTTTTGTCATATTAGTTAGATAATTATATATTATAGTTTAAAAGTATTTAATGTGATGGTATCTTAACGAACACTTCTTCGTGGACAATATTTTTTTGTGTATGTTTCCTCCTAATGCGTTGGTTGCTCTATCTTAACTAGAACTCTTGTTTTCGATCTTGATATCCCTCTTGAAAGTGCAACATAAAGTTGTTCGTGCAAGAAAATATTTTATGGTAAATATAGTCCAATATTTAGGATATTTGTCATAATGCTTTATTTATTATATTTGGAAAGCATAAACATACTAAAAAATATTTTCGCTCAAATTTAAAAGGATATTCTTTAGTTTTGAAAAACGAAAGTTGAATTCAGGGATAACGATATACTTAGAAGCACATTAACCGGTATCATAATTTGTGCACATATGACGTTATTTTCAAAACTTCTATATACCATTTGTGTGCTATTACCTAAGCTACTCGGCATATAAGTTTTTCAGTAGCATGATAGGCATATTTTTCATCGAAATTAACTTATATACAATGGAAGATCAATTTTAACTTAGTGTATTATATTTATGGTGACACTAACATAAGTAAGAAATAAGAAACTTGACAACCAACATGTATGGTAGAAGGCCATTTGGTATTAAAGTATTTAAGTATTCTTCTTGATAGTAATTATTGATATCATTTTCTGCTAAGTCAAACTGAAAAATATTTTTTTACTATAAAATTTTGCAATCAACTTTTTACTTAAATGATCAATATATTCATTTCTGCTAGCTAACATGTCTTTTTAATTATATCATCCGATATGCACGAATTGCATTTTTAATCTAATGGTAGAAATATTTCTCTTATTAAATGCACTAATATTACCATTGGGATTGAAAACCAAGTGTTTAGGAAGAACCAAATCATCTTTTATTGGTTGCTCTTCTTAGTTTCCGACACGAAGCAAGAAGACACTGAATACTTGATCTATTTTTACTTTATATTTCTTGCTCGTTGATTTTTGTTTTGTTTGATGCCAGAAGTATAACTTTGGCATGCTAGCTTTTACAGTCTCTGCATTTATCGATTGTAGAACTACTGGTAATACTTGAGAAATGTGATGATCCAAAGGGTCATCTTATGAATTAAGACTCCATTCCAGGCTCATTAACCTTAAAAAGATTAATTTTAATTACCTCAATTTGCGTGCGTAGTCCGGGCGTGAAACCAGAAAGCTTTTATGTGAAAATAAGAGAAATAATAATTTTGGAATTTAAAATTTGATTTTAGTTGACTTTGGTCAACATTTTGAGTAAACGGACCCAGATCTGTGTTCCGACGATCTCGGAAGGTCCGCAGTAAAATATGGGACTTGTGCATATGCCCGGAATTGAATTCTGAGGTCCTTAGCCTTAGAAAATAATTTTTGAAGAAAATTATTATGATGGTTTTTACAGGAAATAAAGAAATGAAATAATGTGTGAATCGTTGGTATCGGGCTCGTATTTTAATTCTGAAGCCCGGTACATGTTTGTTATAATATTTAAGCCCTAACACTGAAATTTGATGAGAATTAGAGTTGATTTGACGTGATTCGGACGTCCGGTTTAAAAGCTAGAAATTTTGAGTGTTCTTGAGAAAATCATGAGTTTTGAGGTTGAATTCATAGTTTTTGATGTTATTTTGATGATTTGATCGCACGAGCAAGTCCGTATGATATTTTTAGACTTGCGTGCATGTTTGGTTTGGAGCCCCGAGGGCTCGGGTGTGTTTCGGGTAGGCTACGGAGTGATTAGAACTTAGAAACCATAGCTATGCATCTGGTGTTTTTACACAGGCCTCTGATCTCACAATTTCCAGATCAGGCTTCGTAATTGCGAAGTGAGTAGGCCTGGGAAATGCGACAATAATGTCGCAAATGCGAACCAGGCTTGGGTAGGCCATCCTCGCAAATGCGACATTTCTGGCCGAAATTGCGATGGTCCCCCTATGTCGCAAATGCGATGGCTGCAGACTTTCAAAGGGTTCGCAATTACGAACCCCCGATCGCAAATGCGATAACCGCAGCCTGTTAAGTGAGATTTTAGACGGGATTTTCACCCATTTTTCAATTCTCTCAAACCCTAAATCTCCAAAGGAAATTTTTCAAAGACCCAAACTTCTCCAAATCATTGGTAAGTGATCTCTAACTAAATCCCTTTCAATCCTTAACAACTTTTAACAAGATTTCAACCTAGAATCTAGAGTTTTCATGGTAAAAATTGGGATTTTTGGTAGAACTTAAGAACTTCAAAATTTGAGAATTTAGACATCGAATTGAGGCAGGATTCCAAAACCAATTGTATATCCAGACTCGGGGGAGAATGGGTAAACGGGATTTGGTCCGAACCTCGAGTTTTGACCAAGCGGGTCCGGGATCGATTTTTGTATTTTGATAAGAAAACATAGGAAAACCATAGTTTTTCATTAAATTTAATTCCTTTAAGCAATATTTGATGATATTGAACCAATTGTGATTAGATTCGAGCGGGTTAGAGGCAAATTCTAAAGGAAAAGTTGTGCTAGAGCAGTGAATTGCTTGTGAAATCGAGGTAAGTGCTTGGTTTAACCTTGACTTGAGGGAATAGGAATCCTCAACTTAAATGCTATGTGAATTTGCATGTGTGTGGTGTATAAGTGAGGTGACGAGTATCTATGCACCACCAAATTATTTGTTGAACATGATCTACTCCCCGTTTCCAATTTAATTGATCCATGGCTTACTCGTTTTATGATCATTGATGTGTACATGTCTACTTGGTTTCGTCAACTTGTCGTTAAGTATTGTTTCAAGTATTTTGGAAGTGTTGGTTGTTCCCTTGGTTTTATTATGGTACATAAAGATTGAGCTGGTTGACAGTGTTTTACTATATATTCCGGTTGGTTTCATTGTGAAATGATAATTGATGGAGTTTATGAGTAGTATAGCTTTTTCTTTACGATTGTTGAGACAAAAATATTGTGAAAGGCTTTGATTTGAATTGTGAAATCTTTTATAAATAAAAGTGATGTGATTGTCTGGTGGGATCAGGTTGCACGCCGCAACAGGAGAAATAAGGGTGGTATATATAGGGAGTAGCAATAAGGGTGGACAGGTGGGAGCGGGTTGCACGCCGCAACAAGGAGCAACAAGGGAGGACATTTATGGTTTACTGATTTTAAACACAAAGATTTGGAAAACTTACTGTTTTACTCTACTGTTTTTCATATTTTGCACTTACGATATTTTAAATGAAATTTAGAAATTTGGAAACTTATTTGTTGCTATAGATTATTGTTTAGTTTAGTTTAGAATTTTCTTCTTTCTTTATTATACATTGTTCACAGGTTATATTATAAATGCCTCGTCGTAGTCTCATCACTACTTCATCGAGGTTAGGCTCGGCACTTACCAGTACTGTGATGACCCAAAAGGTCATCTTACGTATTTTAAGTTATATCTGTGTTCCGAGGCTCCGAGCGCCTCCGTTAGTCTCACCTCGATATGCGTGCGCAGCCTAGGGCGTGTAGCCGGGAAGCTATTATGTGAAAATTGGATAAAAAATGAGTTTTGATAATTAATAAATGAATATAGTTGACTTTGGTCAATATTTCTGGTAAACGGACCCGGACCCGGAGGGTCCGTAGGAAAATATGGGACTTGATCATACGCCCGGAATCGAATTCCGAGTTCCCAAGCCAGAGAAATGAATTTTTAAAGAAAATTGTTTTCTGAAAATAATAAAGGTTTTTGAAAATGAATAATTATGTGAGAACCGTGTTGCCGGGCCCGTATTATGGTTCTGGAGCCCGGAACAGGTTTATTATATGTTATGCGACTTATCTGTAAAATTTGGTGTAAAACGGACTTGAAATGACGTGATTCAGATTAAAAATGGGAAATTTAGAAGTTTAAGAAATTTCTAAGAGTTTTGAGGTTTAATTCCGTGTTCTTGAGTATATTTTGATGATTTAAAAGCTTAAACAAGTCCGTGGGATGTATTGGGAGACGTGTGTATTTTTGGTTTTGAGATCCGAGGGCTCGGGTGAGTTTCGGGTGGCTAACGGGATGGTTTCAAGTTGGAAAATCTGGTGTAGGCTCCATTTTCTGGTGTCTGGTGCGGGCTTCAGTGCGATCGCACACGAAGCCCTGCGATCGCATAGGCTTAAGGGGAGGGGTGGTCAGATTTCTCTATGCGATTGCATCACCCCATCCGCGATCGCATAGAGGGGCAGTGTACCTGGGTGGGGGTTGGGTAGTTGTTCACAGCGATCGCATAGAGATGTCCGCGATCGCATAGTGTGTAGGTGTGATAGGGTGGGGGCTGGTTAGTATCTCTCTGCGATCGAATAGTTTCGTCTGCGATCGCAGATGCCTGGTCCTTTCCTTTTCGCGATCGCATTCCCCCTTCTGCGATCGCGTAGTAGCACAGCTTCAAGCTCTGCGATCGCAGAGGACAAAATCGCCAGTTATTTTAAGTCCTAAAAACAGAATACTCAATACGGGAACTCCTTAATTTCAGTCCTCTCCTCCATCCCCAACCTCCATTTTCAAGCCTTGAGTCTACTTTTCCTCCATTGCTACTCGGGTAAGCTTCGTAACCTCGTTTTCTTCCATTATCCATCACTAATCACTAGAAACCTAGGCTTAAACTCATGAAATCAATTAGAAAATTGGGGCTTTTGGGTAGAACCTAGGTTTTGGGATTTTTGGGTGATTCAACCCCAATTTGGGGTCGAATCTTAAAACAAATTGTATAATCTTAACCGTGGGGATATGGGTGATCGGGTTTTNGGGTCAAATTTTGGGATTTTAGGAAGAATGATTAGAAATGAGTAATTAGGCTATGGGCTTGAGTTATTGAGTCATTATTGATATACTTGAGTTGAATATGTCTAGATAATAGCGTTTCGGAGCCGGATTATAAAGGAAAGGCGGTGTTAGAGGGTTGATCGCTCCATTTTGGACCCGAGGTAAGTGTCTTGCCTAACTTTGGTGAGGGAATATGTATTATTTGCTACGTGCTAAGTGAATATCATGTTCATTGCATAGGTAAGGTGACGAGTACCTATGCAATGTGTGTCAAACATGCCCGTGAGTCTATTTTGATAGAAATTGCAGTATTTCTTCCATGTTTAGCATATTATGAGATTGTCTTTACTTGGAAATTTGTTCTTCATTGAAAGTATTGGCTGTTGAGTTTGAGAAGTATTGATGTGAAAGATAATACAAGTGTAGAGTATGTGATTGAGGTGATTGGTTATAGCTGAGACCCTTGCCGGGCATTTCTTGAGCTGCTAATTGATGTCCCTCCCTTGTCGGGTATTTTGAACTGCTTATCTCCACTATGCTGTACTCCTTTCCATGTTGTCTGTGATTGTTTGGTGAGGAAGAGCGTAATGCA
>ML295269.1:2572-32034 GCA_005239495.1 Nicotiana undulata
TTATGCACGAGGGGACATGCCGTGCCTTTTGTTGTTCATTATCTGTCCTGAGACGTTAAATTCCGGCTTTTACTTTTCTTACACTTCAGTTATTACCCTGCTCTACTGTGCTAGCATTTTGTTGCCTTTTTTTACCCCCAGCATGTTCTCCCCGTATCTGTCTTACTTGCTTATTTCCGTCGATATTTTCCTGTTATTATATAGAATTGCACAGGTACATATATTGTTGTCGGTCCTAGCCTCGTCACTACTTCGCCGAGGTTAGGCTTGGCACTTACTCAGTACATGGGGTCGGTTGTACTGATGCTACACCTGCATTTCTTTATGTTGTGCAGACTACGCAGCCGGACCCAGTGGTCACTGACGGTCGTAGCATTCCATCAGTTCATACAGGAGACATCCAGGTAGACCTGAAGACGTTCGTGGGCCTTGGCGTCACCTTCTACCCTTCACTTTCAGTTTTGTCTTACCTTATAGTTCAAATACAGTCATATGTACTTATTTTTAGACCTTTGTTTTAGTAATCTCTTAGACAGTTCGTGAGTATGTGACACCAGTTCTGGGATTTGTATACGGGTTTTATTTTGAAGTTGTTATATTATTTTTGGTAATTTGTTAACATTCATGTTGTTTACCATCGATGCCTTAGTTACCTTGTTCGTTTTAGTTGTTAATGAATTTTATCTAGTTCAAACGTTGGCTTGTCTAGCGGGTTCAACGTTAGACGCAGTCATGGCCGAAGGTGGGATTCCGGGTCGTGACATTACTTCACCAAGCATCTCTTCCATCAAATCTATGGACTTTTGCTTGTCAAGCTACAATCCATTCAATAAATCACCTTCTGACGACCATTATGCAAAATAAGTCTCCATATCAATGCATTTTTGGTACTCAACCAAACTACCTCACCATTCGCACATTTGGTACCCTTTGCTAACAATGGCTTAAACCATATGCCAAAAATAAATTGGAACCAAGATCTGCCCCTGCGTGTATGTCGAATTCTCCACCAAGTATTATTGTTATCAATGTTTTGACCCAATTTCTTCCAAATCTTATTTGTCGCGCCATAGACAATTTTCCCTTTCAAAGTATGTTTTCCTCAGTTAAACATAATAAGTCAGCCATTGAGTGGCATGATCTTATCACCACTGAAGCAGTCTCGCCAAGTCAGTCCATTTTAACAAAAGATCATTTTCCTAATCCACCACCCATACCTATAAAAGCCTCACAACAAAATATTGTTCCAGCCATGGTGGATGCTACTCTTATATATCATTCCTCTCAACCAAAAAACCAGGACTCGCTACTACAGGTAATTCTTCTATATTGTGTTTATGTGATTCTTCCTCCTTCTCCCCTCATACAACATCTCCGTCATCAGAAAATTTTATATTTGAATCTTCTCCATCTGCTGAACATCTTGCTTCCAATCATACTAACAAAAACTCGTCTATGCCTCCCCCACCATCTCACATAATCACCCGCTCACAGAACAACATTTTTAAACCGAAAATAATTATGGACTATTTAGTTACTTCTTCAGATATTTTTCCACCCATTACTTACAAACAAGCACAAAAACACCCAATGTGGCGTACTGCCATGAATGATGAGTTTCAAGCAATTCTCAAGATCTCAAGAACCAAACATGGGACTTAGTTCCTTTCCAATCATCACACAATATAGTGGGGTGCAAATGGCTCTTTCGGATAAAATACAAAGTGGATGGGACGATTGATCGGTTAAAGGCTCGCCGTGTTGCAAAAGGCTTCACCCAACGACCAGGTATTGATTACCATTCGACATTCAGCCCAGTTGTTAAACCAACAACAGTTCACGTGGTTTTATCTATTCTAATAAATAGGGGATGGCCATTACACCAATTAGACGTCAACAATGCGTTCTTGCAAATAACACTTGATCAAGAAGTTTATATGACAATACCCCCAAGATTTGAAAATCCTAATTTTCCTAGACATGTATGTCGATTAAAAAGGCTATCTATGGACTTAAACAAGCCCCACGTGCATGGTATACGGAACTACAGGAATTCCTCCAAAGTTTTGAATTCTCTCGCACTCAATCTGATCAATCCGTTTTTGTGTACTCCTGAAATGGTATTATTCTGTATCTATTGGTCTATGTCGACGACATAGTTATTACTGGTAATAACAACGACATGCTCAATCATGCCTTGACATCTTTGGCCAACAAATTCTCCTTAAAGGACCTTGGTTATCTCAACTACTTTCTCGGTGTTGAAGTGATTCCTCTGAAGGATGGTCTCATCTTTTCTCAATCTAAATATATTTGTGATCTTCTTCGCAAATGAGATATGTTTTATTGCAAAGGTGTCCAAACTTCTCTGAACACATCAGTCACCTTAGCAGTGAATGATGGCACACCCCCTATGGATGCCACCCTATATCGTTGGGTTCTTGGCAAGCTTCAATATCTATCATTTACTCGACCAGGCATCTCTTTCGAAGCCAACAATCTTTCTTAATTTGTGCACAACCCTTCCACTACTCATTGGAAAGCAGTTAAACAAGTTCTTCAGTACCTTAAACACACATTGTTGTATGGTGTCTTTCTCCGTCGTTCAGTCACACCAGAACTTCATGTTTATTCTGATGTTGGCTGGGAAGGAAACATCTATGATCGAAATTCAATCTCCTATATGAACTTCAAAGTTCAGTGTCCTGGCCACCAACAGTGTATTGTGACAATATTGGCACAACATATCTATGTCAGAACCTCGTTTTCCATAGTCGAATGAAGCATATTACAATTGATTTCCATTTTGTTTGTGATCAAGTCCAGTATAAGCAGTTTCAAGTTGTATATGTTCACTCAGCTGACCAACTTGTAGACAACCTCATGATAAGTAGGGATTTTAGCCTATTATTCGCTCTCTTTTACTTAGTTTTTGGGCCAAAAATGCGTGAAGGTATTACCGAAAACTAAGTTAATGTGCTTGCTTGCAGGGTTTGATCAAAATGAGCCAAAGAAGCCATAATCAACTCATAAAGGAGCCAAACTTCCATAAATCCAAGACTGGGATAAGGGCGCGGACCGCGACATAAAAGTGCGACCGCGTAAGTGTGAACGCTGAGGCGGCCAATAAATCGCAGACCGCGAAGTGAAGATTCAGAGAAGTGGTTTTGGGCACGGACAGCGACATAAAGAGCCAGCCGCGAAATTATTGGCGCGGCCGCGATTGCAATTACACGGACTACGGGTGATAAGGATCAGAGACTTTGCAAGTTATGCAAAATTGAGAAGGTCGGTCCGCATCAAAAGTACGCGGCCGCGAAAATGACTCAAGCGGACACGGTGGAAAATACGTGATCCGCGAAACAAGGTCCAGCCTGGTCTCAGATGTGAAGAAACGCGGACTGCGCCCAATATTACGCAGCCGCAAAACCTCCGCAGGGGTATTTTCGTCCGAAAATTTCAGCTTAAGTATAAATAGACCTTTTTGTCAATTTTAGGTTAAGTTTAGCTTTGTTGAGCACGTGAACGACTGGTTTATCCTTTTTGGGCAATTTTGTACAATATTTACCTTCAAACTTTAGATTTTAATCTTTTGGTTTAATATTATGGATTAGATTTCATCTTTATCTTTGATTTTTGTTGTTATTATGAGTAGCTAGACCCCATAGCTAGGGTTGTGACCCAACCCTAGTGTGGGTATTTAATGGGTCTTGAATTTTAGGGCTTACTTATTTATGGGTTAGTGATATTTAGCCTAATTCATGCTAGAATTGTAGAATTAGTGGCTGCGAACACTGATTCATGCCTTTATGACTTAGGCTCTTCTTGAGAAAGTGGGACTAAGTCTAGGTAAATTAGGCTAACAAGGAATGGGGGTGAAATCAAGAGATTTATACCCCTAATTAAAGGGTTAAACCTAGAGATAGTAATATCCGACTTGATCCAATATCGCTTGTATTGCATGAACACCCATTTGGTCTTGAGAAAGCCAAATTGGGCAAAGTCACTCAAACTACCGAGAGGTATAGAGTGAGCACTTGTGTGTGATGGTTATATTACGACCCCAATCAAAACAAGCTTGTCCTAGATTCTCGATACCCGTTAGACATTCACCTAGGCGGAAGTCACTACCCTAGTGCCTTTTAAAACTTGAAAACTATCACCGAAAATATTGTACTTAGCTTACTTTTATCATACAATAGTATAGAATTAAAAGTAGAAGCAATCACAATCATGTTTGTAAGTGCAATTAGGAACAACACACACATCTAGGTTTAGTTAGATACCTAACTCCTAATCAATTAACTCCATGTGGAAATCGATTCCGACCTTGTTGGGTAAAACTGCAGCGACCATCCTCGCTACTCTATAGTGGTGTTGGTTTGGCAACGATCAATTTTTGGCACCCTTGTCGAGGAGTTAGACGGTTATAGCTATCTATGTAACTATTTGTGTGTTTTGTTTTTCTTTCCTTCTGTTTTTCTAACTTTTGGGTGTCAATTGCTTTAGGTACCAAATGGCTCATAATGATGCTCTCAGAAATATTCCTCTGGGGGAGGAGGTAGATGACAATGATGCGGATGAGGTCAATCTAGAACCTCAAGTCCAAAGAAGAGGGCGTCCGCCTAATGACAATGTGCCAAACCCTCCCCCACCTCCTCCAAGGGCAGCACACCGGGTGCTACCCAATGAAGACTATGCAAGTGCAATTGTCCCGCCCCGGATTCGGGCGGGAAATTTTCAAATAACTAATGTCATGCTTAATCTATTGGAGCAAAGAGGTTTCTTCATCGGAGTTCCTCATCAGAACGCATACAAGCATCTCAAAGGTTTTGTAGACACATGCCGAGGGAGCAAACAGACGAATGTATCCGAGGACGCTCTGAGATTGAGGCTTTTCCCATTGTCACTTAGAGGGAAGGCTTTGGATTTGCTTGAGAGGCTTCCCAACCATTCCATCACTACGTGGGATAAGTTGGGTGAGAATTTTATAGCAAAGTTTTTCTCTCCAGGTCATATGGCAACATTGAGGTATGAGATCTTAGTCTTTAAACAAGAGCCATATGAAACCTTACATAAAATCGGGGAGCGGTACCAGACAATGGTAAAGGAATTCCCCAACAATGATATGACTGAAGCAATGATCCAGCAGACATTTTACAGGGGTATCAACACGACCAACCAGTGTGTGGTCAATTAGCTAGCAGGGGCAACTTTATGAACACGCCATATTCAGAGGCATGTGACATTCTAGATGAGATGGTGGACACCTCCTCAGCTTGGCAAAGTCGGGCAAATGTTCCTCAGGGTGACCCTAATGTCATCAAACTTACACAAGGAACTTCATGATCATAGACAAGCTATAGCAGAGTTGACAACTACTATGAATCAGTTAGTAAAGGCTCAGCTTCAGCAAGTTCAGGGGCCAAATCAAGTATACGCCATGGAAGGGGTGAATCTAATGGTCAACAAGAGGAGACAACATGGTCAACAGTGCAAAACAATCAAGATCAATATGAGCAAAGTGGTAGTGGTTACGATCAAGACGATTCTTATGATGATCTAAGTGAGGAAGTTTTATATTCCAATAACTACCAAGGTCAATGGAGCAATGCTCCAAATCAACAATGAAGATCGCAAGGAAACAATCAACATTGGAGCAACAACAACCAGAGCCAAGGAAATTGGAATAGTGGCAACAAAAATAATCCGAACAATTGGGGGAACAACAACCAAAACCGGGGGAATCAAAGAAATAACCAAGGCAACTAGGGTGGCAACAACAATAAAAATTGGGGAGGCAATGGAAACCAAGGGGGTTGGAAAAATAAAAACCAAGGCAACCGGGGGTCGGGCTTTCAAAGGCCCCCGATGTATCAACAACCCAACAATCCTCCTCCATATCCGTCTCAAGGGCAAAGTTCTTCAAATAATGAGATGGGGTGGATAGAAAGTATGTTCAAACAGATGATGGAAAGAAATGCCGACTCTGATGCCCAAATAGCCTCCCACACTACTTCTATCCACAACTTGGAAGTACAAATGGGTCAAATTTCTCAAGCATTGAATACTCTCCCTAAGGGGGCACTACCAAGTGATACGGTAGTAAACTTGAAGGGTGGGAACAATATAGGCCATGCTATGGCGGTGACCACAAGAAGCAGTAGAGGTGGAGATGCAAGTTCCTCTAATCCAAAGAAGATTGTGAGTGATGATGTTGTGTTGCAAGAAGATGATGAGATTCAAGCCAATGATGAGAATGTGAATGATAAAGTGAGGATCTATATTGATGACAACGTGGAGGAGAATCAAAGTGATGTGAACCCGTCTAGGGAACACGTGATAGACATACCGGAAACGGTAGTGCCCAAAGCCAAGGCTCCTTTGACAAGGACTCCTCCACCGTATCCTCAAAGGCTTGCAAAGCAAAATAATGAAAATCAATTCAACAATTGTATTGAGATGATGAAAAGTTTGTCCATCAATGTGCCCTTGGCGGAAGCTCTAGAGCAAATGTCGGGATATGCCAAGTTCATGAAGGACTTGGTAACTAAGAAGAGATATATGAATTGTGAGACCATCAAAATGACTCATCAAGTGAGTGTCATTCTACACTCCATGGCTCCAAACTAGAAGATCTCATTGGTAGTGCCGATTTTGCAAAAGCCTTGTGTGATTTGGGAGCAAGTATTAATTTGATGCCATATTCGGTGTTCAAAACATTGGGTATTGGGCAGCCGAGAGATACTTCCATGAGATTGCAAATGGGGGATCGTACAATGAAGAGACCGCTTGGGATTATTGATGATGTTCTAGTAAGGGTCGACAAGTTTATTTTGCCGGCAGATTTTGTGATTCTAGACTGCGAAGTTGACTATGAGGTGTCGATCATATTGGGGAGACCTTTCCTAGCAACAAGGAAGGCATTGGTTGATGTGGAATCAAGGGATCTCACCTTCCGGGTGGGTGATGAAAAGGTTGTATTCCATGTGTGCAAGTCAATGAGGCAACCTAATAGCAACGAAGTATGCTCTTTTTGGATCTTGTGAAGGATGTGATTATTGATGACACAAGTGTTATAACCAATGTGGAAGACCCTCTAGAAGTTGTGTTGTTAAAACATAAGGATGATGAGAAGGAAGGCTTGGTTGAATGTGCAAATGCCTTGCAAGGAATGGGATCCTACTCATATGGGCCCCGTAAACTGTCCTTGGACTTGTAAAACCGGAAGACTCCACCAACAAAGCCCTTAATAGAGGAGCCACCATCATTGGAGTTGAAGCCTTTGCCTTCACATCTCAGGTATGAATTCTTAGGATCTTGTTCCACATTACCTGTTATTCTTTCTTCGTGCTTAACTAACGTGCAGGTAGAATCCACCCTTGCGGTGCTTCAAAGAAGGAAAAGGCAATTGGATGGACTTTGGCTAACATTCGAGGTATAAGCCCCGCCTTTTGCATGCATAAAATTATACTAGAGGATGATTCCAAAACCTCCGTGGAACATCAAAGGAGGTTGAATGCGGCTATGCAAGAGGTCGTCAAGAAGGAAATTATCAAGTGGCTAGATGCAGGGGTTGTGTATCCCATTTAAGATAGTTCATGGACTTCGTCGGTACAATGTATTCCGAAGAAGGGGGCATGACTGTGGTCACAAATGAGAAAAATGAGTTGATCCCCACTAGAATTGTCACCGGAAGGAGGGTATGTATGGACTACAGAAAGCTGAACAAAGTGACCGCAAAGATCACTTTCCATTGTCATTTCTTGACCAAATATTGGATAGACTTGCCGGGCGTGCGTACTATTTCTTTTTGGATGGGTACAACTAGATTCTCATTGCACCGGAAGACCAAGAAAAAACCACTTTCACATGTTTGTATGGCACATTTGCATTCTCACGGATGCCGTTTGGTTTGTGTAATGCACCGGCTACCTTTCAGCAGTGTATGATGGCAATATTTATGGATATGGTGGAGGACTTCCTCGAAGTGTTCATGGATGATTTTAGTGTTTTGGGGGACTCGTTTGAAGAATGCTTGGATAATATTGACAAAGTGTTGGCCCGATGTGAAGAGACCAACTTAGTGTTGAATTGGGAAAAGTGTCACTTTATGGTCGAGGAGAGTATTGTCCTCGTCCATAAGATCTCAAAGAACGGTATTGAAGTGGACAAAGCAAAAATTGAAGTGATTTCAAAACTCCCTCCTCCTACTTCCGTCAAGGGAGTTAGGAGCTTTCTTGGTCACGCGGGGTTCTACCGAAGGTTCATCAAGGATTTCTCAAAAGTGGTGAACCCCTTGTGAAAGTTGTTGGAAAAGAATGCAAAGCTTGTGTTCAATGAGGATTGCATGAAAGCTTTTGAGCTTCTCAAGTATAGATTGACTACCACTCCCATCATTACTGCACCTAATTGGATCTTACCATTTGAGCTCATGTGTGATGCTAGCGACGTTTCAGTAGGAGCGATTTTGGGGCAAAGGATGAACGAGATATTTCATCTGGTCTATTATGCAAGCAAAATGATGAATGATGCCCAAGTCAATTATACGGTGACAGAGAAAGAGTTATTAGCCATTGTTTTCGCCATGGAAAAGTTCAGGCCATATCTCATGGGTGCCAAAGTGATTGTGCACACCGATCACGCGGCACTTCGTTACTTGATGACCAAAAAGGACTCTAAGGCTAGGTTGATGAGATGGGTTCTTCTTCTTCAAGAGTTTGACATTGAAATCAATGATCGAAAAGAAAGTGAGAATCAAGTGGCAGACAACTTGTCCCGCTTGGAAGAGGAGGGGAGGCCCCATGATGGCCTCAAAATTAATGATTCGTTTCCTGATGAACAACTCTTCTCCGTGTCTTTGAATGGCATGCCTTGGTTTGTCGATGTGGCTAACTTTCTTGTGACCGGCGTTGTCCCGAGTGAGATCTCTTCTAACCAAAGGAAGAAGCTCAAATGAGACATCATGGATTATTATTGGAATGAGCCATATCTTTTCAAGCTTTGCAATGATGGTGTGATCCGTATATGTGTCCCAGAAGAGGAGCAAATGAGTAGTCTTGATGCTTGCCATTCCTCGCCCTACGGTGGTCATCATGGTGTGGCGAGAACTGCTACAAAGGTTCTAAGTTGTGGATTTTATTGGCCTACCATGTATAAAGATGCTAGCGAGCTTGTTAGAAGGTGTGATTAGTGCCAAAGAGCTGGTGGAATTTCCAAGAAGGATGAAATGCCTCTCACCACTATTCTTGAGATTGACATTTTTTACGTGTGGGGCATCGACTTTATGGTGCCATTTGTAAGTTCATGTGGTAACACTTATATTCTGGTTGCCGTTGATTAGGTTTTCAAGTGGGTTGAAGATGTGGATTTGCCCAACAATGAGGCATAGAGTGCGGTGGCGTTCTTAAAGAAAAATATCTTCACAAGGTTTGGCCCCCCAAGGGCAATCATCGGTGATGGGGGTTCTCATTTTTGCAACAATGCTTTCGACACTTTACTTTCCAAGTATGGTGTCAATCATAAGGTGTCAACCCCTTATCACCCCCAGGCTAGTGGACAAGTTGAGGTCTCCAACAGGGAGATAAAGAGCATATTATCCAAGATTGTCAATGCAAATCGGACTGATTGGTCAAGGAAACTTGACGATGCTTTGTGGGCTTATAGAACTCCATACAAGACTCCAATTGGTATGTCTCCGTACCGGTTGGTCTTTGGGAAAGCATGCCATCTTCCGGTTGAATTGGAGCACAAGTCCATGTGGGCGCTGAAAAAGTTAAAACCTTGAATGGATGTAGCTGCCAATCTCCGGGTAGAACAACTAAATGAACTTGATGAGTTCCGGTTTCATGCTTATTCTAGCTCGTCTTTGTACAAGGACAAGATGATGTACTTACATGACAAATATGCCCAGAACAAAGAATTCAAGGAGGGTGACTTGGTTCTTCTATTCAACTCTCGGTTACGACTGTTTCCGGGAAAGCTCAAGTAAAAATAGAGTGGCCCTTTTGAAGTGGTGCATGTAACTCCGTTTGGTTATCTTGATTGAAAAACAAAAAATGGTGAAATCTTCACAGTTAATGGACACCGAGTGAAGCACTACCTTGGCAAGTTTGATGACATCCACGGGGTGGCCTTGATCAATTTCAAATGATGATGGTAACATGCGTCGTGACGCGATGTTAAATCAGGCGCTTCTTGGGAGGCAACCCATGTGTTTTTCTTTCTTTCTTTTCATTTTCTTCATATATTAGGCATTGTTTTGGACTAACTGGTTGTGAAGTTTGTGTAGGAATTGGTTGTGTAGTGCAGGATTTTTGACAGGAAAAATTTGGCTAAGTGTGAGAATTTCGCGGACCTCGCCCAAAATTCCGCGGTCCGCGTTAGCATTTCGCGGTGGCACCTTTTTGTCCCCGGACGCATACTTGAAAGGATAAAAATACCAACTCTCTGAAGTTGAGTACGCGGCCGCGTTCACAATTTGGCGGACCGCGATGACTTTCGCGGCTGCGGCCATTCTTTCGCGGACCGCGCCCAGGTTATTGCAATGGCTCTTCATAAGGTAAAAAGCACGGACTGCGATAGAATTCGCGGACCGTGCTCAGGTAAGGCGGTGGGTCCACATATGCTAAGTATAAATAGAGGGTCCTTAGGCCATTTACATTTTTCGAACCCTAAAGTTTCACCACACTAAAGCATTGTTCATCTTCATCTTCTCTGGCTCTCAATCTCATTTCATACTAATCAAGAGTTCATTCACTAATATTTCACAACTGGTACGTTCAAAGCCATGATTTGATTTTAGTTTTTTCTTTTCTTTTCTCTTTATTTTAATTTTTCTTTTTAACTAGGGTTGAACACATGCCATAATCTCAAAGTCGTGCTTAATTGTTATTTAACTACACGTGGGTAGTGGTTACATGCTTAATGGGGGATAGGGTTAGTAACTTTGCATGTTAATTGAAATAATTTTTACACTTAGTGAAAACCTTAGGTT
Source organism: Nicotiana undulata (assembly GCA_005239495.1). Lineage (NCBI taxonomy): Eukaryota > Viridiplantae > Streptophyta > Magnoliopsida > Solanales > Solanaceae > Nicotiana > Nicotiana undulata. The sequence continues at coordinate 13,569 of ML295269.1, forward strand.
TGAATGTTCGTCAGTGCCAGTTTTGTTTAAATTTCGCGGTCCGCGGTCCCTAACTTGTAAGAACTGATATGGATATGTGTCCACGAATGTGGTGACTTTTCCGTTGTCCGTGTTTGATCTTTCGCGGTTGCGTCCAAGATTTCGCGGTCCGCGTTCTTGAACATCAGAGAGTGTGATTATTGTTTCCGCGGCCGCATACATTTTTTCGCGGACCGCGTTGGATCTTTTGCATCCGCGTACTTTATTTTGCGGTCCGCGTTTGACCATGATCAAAGAGTTGGTATTCAAAATCCAACCTCTGCAGCCGCGTTCATTTTTACGCGGTCCGCGATGGGCCTTCCTTGACAACGTTCAGTTTTTTGCAATCCGCGGTTCCCTATTCAGTGAAGCTCTGTTGTTCATTTCAACTGCATTGTTTTAAGGAATAAGTGTATTGTATAAAATGGTGCGACATCGTGGCGGCCCCGACAAATAAAAAGGGAGGGGAGAATCCTCCCGAGGCCGAGGTAGAGGGAAGTAGGCTTTACCATTAGCAGCTCAAAGAATCATTGATAAAAAGCAAACCCTCACAAGATCTCCTGTCGAATCATCAGACACCAGTGAATATCTCCCATCCCGGGAGGTTTCTGAGGGGGAATGTGCACAACAAATAGAGATTCAATCACATCCCTACCGCCTAATCAATGAAGCTACCTCCTCTTCAAAGTCGTCGGATGGCTCAAAGGAAAATAGTGAGACTTCAGCACCATCTCCCCCACCTGCTGCAAGTCCGGCTTCAATAGCTTCTCCGGCTAATGTTGATGATAAAGAAGAGGTCCCGGATGACGGGAGAGGAGGTGATACCTATGCGGGAGGTTTGACCATGTCAAGGAAGCCTGCGGTGTGGGAAGATAAGTTCGTGAGTGAGAAGGCCTACCAGAAATTTCGGGAATGGTGGCCACAATGGTCGCTCACCATTGAGCGACAATTCATAGAAAGAGACCTTCTTCCTCACAATCCGAATGTGAAAAGACAATTTGATGAAAGAAAGGGGTGGAAATACTTCACTAGCAAGCTCCCGGACACAAATGAGTACCTATTCAAGGAGTTCTTTGCTAATGTTTCCCACATAAAAAAGGGCACCACGGTGACTAAGGTACGAAACCGGAAGATCCGATTTGATGGCATCACATTGAACACATATGCCGGGTTTGAAGATGTGGACGCAGCTCAATACTTAGAGAAGGTGGCACTAGATGAAGCAGCACGTCCATGGCTTGCAGAGGTGATAGACATCCCAGGGACAACACCGGCTTGGCTTACACCTGGAGTCCCAATTGCCAGAAACACCCTTAGATTTGAAGCCAAAGGGTGGTGCACCTTTGTATGCAGCTGGCTCGATCCGTCCCAGCATGACAGTGACATACCGGTCTCCCGGGCGATCCTTATAGCTTCCATCATGGCGGGGTACCCGATAAATGTCGGGGAATCTAATGGCCCAAAACATATCCAAAGCAACCGGGAAGGAAGAAAGGTCCTACCCTTACCCAAACTTCATCACTATGTACCTAGAGGACCAAGGGGTATAGGGGAGGCACTATGACACAAAGATAAAGCCGAAGAGGCCCTTTTCCTAGTACAACCTTCAAGGAGAAGACAACCCGAAATCCAAGAGAAAAGCCACTATTCCCACGGGCTTTTCTAGAGAGCCAAGGGTAGAGGCTACCGGGTCAGAGCCTTCCACAGTAGAGGGTTCTTCGGTTGCTATGCCTCCTCCTTCATCCGGTCCATCCGTCAATGCCCAATTATCTGTGCCATAATCTTCCACCTACCCTCAGACTGCACTACGGGTTACTCAGACATTATCTAGCATCAACAACTGGATGCAGGCAGCTACATCAAAGTTTTCTATCTTATCCAGTGCAGTCGCAGCACAGGCAGCCCCAGCACAGCTTCAGATACCTCCATCAGTGGAGGATTCATTGAAGCAGCTCCTGGACAACAACAAGAAGATCCTGGAGACTTTGTATGTGCATGGTAAAGCAATCAAGGATCTGGGTAAGCAGGTAAAGAAGTTGAGGAAAACTCAGGCCTCGAAGGAGTCAGTGGAGAAGCTGAAGAAGGAGGTAGAGAAGTTCACTTTTGCCGATGACATCCCACTGGACCTACTTATGGAGGAGACTGCTCCAGCAGCACAGACATCAGAGCAGGAGGCAGACAGAGAGCCAGTGAGAGGGTTTGTGGTCCCTCAGTCCGAGGATTTGGAGATCCAGTTGGAGGACCTAGAGGACCCCACTACTATGCCTGACCCCATGCAGACAGAGACCACATAGGGAGTTTTCTTTACTCTCTAACCATTCCCTGATTTTATTTTGATATTAGTATTGAGGACAATGCTATCTCTTATTTGGGGGTGGTCTTATTTTGATTGTCATGTAATAACTATGATATTATTTCTCTTTATTTTCACTTTTGGTATGTATATAACTTTACCATTCCATGTATATATAATTACCATTTTGTATATATTCGTTTCACTCCATTATTGTACATATTCTTTTTACTTCCCGTAGTTTACTTCATAACTTCTTTTGTATTTTTCCTTAATAGCTTAGCTTCTTATTTCCTTTAGTAGCTTCTTTTTGAGTTTTTAGCTTCTTTTTACATTTTTGCGTGATCAATAAACCTTTGGTTTTCTTAATGTCACGGTTCTTTCCAAAGGTGGATATTGTGTGAACGGGGTGGCTCTTCCCAACGATGGATGGCGTGACAGCCTTCTTAAGGGATTGAGTCTGTTTTCTTTTTGTATTGATATATAGTAGTAATGAATAAAAGTGTCCCAAGTAGGCTTCACTTGGTACTAACACATTTACCTTCGACCTCATGGTTAGAGACAAGTTGATTGACAAAGAATAGCTCTAGTTGTGACCTTTAGACTCTTGAGTTGACTAAAACTATCATCAAGTGGTTTCTTTGAGCCATATGTGGTTTTCAATCTTATCTAGGGTTGTTATGGTCCCTCGACTCTATTCTCTTTATTGATCCATTAGCTTGAGAGGTGAGGTATTGAATTGCAAGTCCATGTCTCTACCAATAAGTCTAGAACTTGCCCTGAATTTTTGTCTAGGCGAAATTCTAAGTGTAGCTCAGCTTGAGAAGTGATTGTAGGCTCTCCTTGGTCCCATTTGAACTTTAGAAAGCTTTTGTAGCCTACCAATATGATATCCCTAGTCAACCCCTTTGAGCCTAAGCCTTTTTCATTCAATAACCACATTACAAGCCTTCATCCGTTTTATAATGACCCTCTCTTGGCACCCAATATTTCCTTAGCATTCATGATGAACAATTGGCAAAAAATAGAAGTTTGGGGGAGAGACAAGGAATTTCAAAGTGATGAAGGTTCAAAGAAGAAAAATAATTAGTGAAAAGGAAAGGCAAAGAAAAAGGATGAAAAGCTAAAAATAAATATGTCAAAAAGAAAGAAAAGGTTGAAGGGATTTAAAGAAAACAATGTTGAAAGGCATGGAATGATGAGTAAAGGAGAAAATGATTGTCATGAATAAAAAAGAGTGACAATGTGTCTCTCTAGTTCCCCTAAGGAAGAAGAAAATGACTCAAAGAATCAAGAAAGTATGAGCCGAAATGAGAAAATGGAGTGCTTAAGGAAAGATGAACTCATCATAGTTCTTTATATCCTACCTTGATCTAAAAGCCTTCATTACATCCCTCTAAAGCCCTATTTGATTTCAAGTTGAGTGAGCTTACATTAGTGGTGATTTACATAAGGGGCAAGCTTATGGTACCTAAAGCCGGACTTGTAGCATTCTTTTGAGAGTGATGAGCGCACTTCTTCACAATCCTTGATTTGAGTGTTACATTCTAAATAGTGAGATTTGCTAAAGGAGAGTAGAGGGGGAAGAGTCTGGGATCCACAATGATCTACGTGAGAGAGCTAGCTTCGTTGATGAATTAAGTCAACTCTTGAGGCTCTTGTGTCATATTAGAACTATGGAAATCAAAAGGTTATAGCATGATGTTGTTGATAATGCATTTGTGTTGAGGGTAATAGTTAGTCCCAATTGATGCTCGATGAAGTCACTTTAGGACAGCCAAAATTTTCTTTTCTTTTTCTTGAGGAGGTGGAAATTACCTTGTTTGCATGAGGACAAGCAAAAGCTTAAGTTTGGGGGAGTTGATAAGTAGGGATTTTAGCCTATTATATGCTCTCTTTTACTTAGGTTTTGGGCCAAAAATGCTTAAATGTATTTCTGGAAACTAACTTGATGTGCTTGCTTGCAGGGTTTGTTCAAAATGAGCCAAAGAAGCCATAATCAACTCATAAAGGAGTCAAACTTGCACAAATCCAAGACTGGGATAAGGGTGCGAACCGCGACATAAAAGTGCGGCCGCGTAAGTGTGAACGCTGAGGCGGCCATTAAATTGCGGACCGCGAAGTGAAGATTCAGAGAAGTGATTTTGGGCATAGACATGGGCGCGGGCAGCGGCAGAAAGAGGCAGCCGCAAAATTATTGGCGCAGCCACGATTGCAATTCCGCAGACCGCGGATGATAAGGATCAGAGAGTTCGCAAGTTATGCAAAATTGAGAAGGGCGGTCCGCGTCAAAAGTACGCGGCCGTGAAAATGACTCAAGCGAACGCGGTGGAAAATATGCGGTACGCAAAACAAGGTCCAGCCCAATCTCAGATGTGAAGAAATGCGGACTGCGCTCAATATTACACGGCCGTGAAAGCCCAAGCGCGAACACGGTCAGAATTACGCAGCCGCAAAACCTCCGCAGGGGTATTTTTGTCCGAAAATTTCAGATTAGTATAAATAGACCTTTTTGTCAATTTTAGGTTAAGTTTAGTTTTGCAGATCACGTGAACGGTTGGTTTATCTTTTTTGGGGCAATTTTGTACAAGATTTATCTTCAAACTTTCGATTTTAATCTTTTGCTTTAATATTATGGATTATATTTCATCTTTATCTTTTATTTCTACTGTTATTATGAGTAGCTAGACCCCATAGCTAGGGTTGTGACCCAACCTTATTGTGGGTATTTAATGGGTCTTGAATTTTAGGGCTTAATTGTTTATGGGTTAGTGATATTTAGCTTAATTCATGCTAGAATTGTAGAATTAGTGGTTGCAAACACTGATTCATGCCGTTATGACCTAGGCTCTTCTTGAGAAAGATGGACTAAGTCTAGGTAAATTACGCTAACAAGGAATTGGGGTGAACTCAAGAGATTGATAACCCCGATTAAAGGGTTATAGTAATACCCGACTTGATCCAATATCGCTTGTACTGCATGAACACCCATTTGGTCTTGAGAAAGCCAAATTGGGAAAAGTCACTCAAACTATCGAGAGGTATAGAGTGAGAACTTGTGTGTGATGGTTATATTACGAACCCAATCAAAACAACTTGCCCTAGATTCTCGATACCCGTTAGACATTCACCTAGGCGGAAATCACTACCCTAGTGCCTTTTAAAACTTGAAAACTATCACCAAAAATATTGTACTTAGCTTACTTATAGCATACAATAGTATGGAATTAAAAGTATAATCAATCACAATCATGTTTGGAAGTTCAATTAGGAACAACACACACATCTAGGTTTAGTTAGATACCTAACTCCAAATCAGTTAACTCCATGTGGAAAGCGATCCCGACATTGATGGGTAAAACTGCATCGACCATCCTCGCTACTCTATAGTGGTGTAGGTTTGGCATCGATCACCTCACTAAAGCTCTTGCAAAGGCTCCTTTCTAATGACATCTTAACAAGCTAGGAGTCGTTGACACCACTCCTAACTTGAGGGGGCATTATAACATAATTTCTAAAAACAAGAGATAGCACCAAAATATACTAGTGATATATATATCCTTATCCATCTGTTCCTATATGTATTTAGAATGTATAGAAAGTTGTTTTTATACCATTCATTTGTAGGACTCTTGCTACTATTGTAATCTATATAAATAGAGACCTGACGATATTTGTGTAGTGGTGTGCATACCTTGTGTGAGTCATGCATTGTACGTTTGTGGTGATGGGTTCCTATGTGTCATTCATTGTCTCTACTTTTACTTGTTGACTTGAGTTGTTATAGGTAACTTTCTCAAGCATACATGTAATTAATCACCCATTCCTGTTTAAGAAGATGAATCCTGATCATATTGACCATTTATATGTACTATCGGCTACTTGCGTTCTGTGTGAGAGTTATCATGTTGACAACTGAGTTGTCAATGCAGTCATGAGTCATTGTTATTATTGGCACGTGAGTTGTCCATGCGGATATGAGATATTGTCATTCCCTTGGCATGTGAGTCGTTCGTGCGGTTGCGAATTGTAATGTGGGCACAAGTCACCAAGAGATTAGGGTTCATGAATTGGGACCCATGAAATGTGACTATGAGGTGAAGTGCCTCGGGAATATCCTTGAACAAATCTTAAGTGGAAGAGGTTTCTCTTATTGAGTTGTTACTTGTTTTCTTTACTTGGTTCACCGGACTTAAATTGTATTCAACTTAGTCTACGATGTTATTACCTGTTTATTCCCTGTTGCCAATTGGTTCTCTTAGTTTCCTATTACAAGCATTGTTTGTTATTGTTATCATGCTTAGTTTTATATTGATATTGTTCCCTGTTAGTTTCACGTTTATACTTGTACAGTTTAGGTGTCTTGGTTGTTCCTCATACCGAGGTTAGTCTTGATACTTACTGGGCATCGTTGTGGTGTATTCATGCTACGCTTTATGCATATTTTTGTGCAGATTCAGGTACTTCGGAGTTAAATGATCGTTATCTAGCTGTTCGGGTTCTGTTGTGGAGACACAAGGTATACCCGTCTTCGCGTTCGCAAGCCTCGGAGTCACCTTGTGATATTGTACTCATATTGTCTATTTCTATTTTGGAACAATTGTACTTAGAAGATTTTTCCTAATAAACTCAGTAATGCTTATGACTTGTGCTATCGGTTTTGGGATATGTGGCTTTGTATAAAAAATCCATTTCATATTTAATAGATGTTGGTTGAGTTTGCTATTAATTCAGTAAGTATTAGGCTTACCTAGCTCCTAAGACTAGGTGCCATCACGACATCATGCAGAGGGAAATTTGGGGTCGTGACAAGTTGGTATCAGAGCTCTAGGTTCATAGATGCTTCGAGTCATAAGCGAGTTTAGTAGAGTCTTACGGATCGGTACGGAGATATTTGTACTTATTTTCGAGAAGCTACATAACTATTAGGAAGACTTCACTTTTTTCACTCATATCGTGTGAGTTTATTGATCTCGAAGTTTGAGCCTTTGTCATTCTATTCTCTCACATATGGTGAAGACACGAGCTACAATTACTGATGACGTTGCCTCTAGAGCCGGTAATGCTAGGGCAGAGGCAGAGGCCGAGGAGGAGCACGTGTCGTAGCTAGAGACCCTATCAGAACAGTACTTGAGGAGCCGCTAGTAGCTCTTGTTGGGGGACAGGTACCGGGGGCGGCTGTTGCTTCCCCGGAACTTCAGGAGACTTTAGCATAGTTCCTAAGCATGTTTGGAACATTGGCTCAGTCAGGTTTGATTCCGGTTGCAACATCCCCTTTACAGATCGGGGGAGGAGCTCAGACTTTCGATGCCCGTACTCCAGAGCAACGAGCCTATGTTGGTCAGGTTCCAGAGGTCATGCTAGCATAGCATGTTGTTCTAGTTCAGCCCGTGGTTAGGGAAACAACATCTGAGGAGGAACATATTAGACTTGCGAGGTTCAAGAAGTATCACCCTCTTACTTTCAGCGATTTAACTTCAGAGGATGCCCATGGTTTTCTAAAGGAGTGACATCATATTCTTCACTATAGGTATTGTGAAGACGAGTGGAGTTGCTTTTACTACGTTCTAGCTTAAGGAGGTGGCATATAAGTGGTGGAGAGCGTACGATTTGCGTAGCTGGCCGATGCAACTTCGCTTTCAAGGACTCAGTTTTCAGATATGTTCTTGAGAGAGTTTGTTCCCCAGAACCTTCAGAATTCATGACGCGCGAACTTGAGCAGCTATGTTAGGGCACTATGTCAATGTCAGAGTATGATGTTAGATTCAGTGATTTGTCCATATATGCACCTGCTTTGGTTCTATAGTTAGAGAGCGATTCTGCAGATTCATTGAGGGGCTCAATCATGGTATCTGATTCAACATGGCTCGGGAGTTGGAGACAGATGTTCAGTTCTAGTAGGTGGTAGAGATCGCTCGCAGATTAGAGGGCATGTGGGTTCAAGAGGGAGAGGTTAGGGAGGCTAAGAGGCCGCACATACCTGGAGGACCTACTAGTCCCTATTTTGGAGGCAAGGTACGGCATGGTAGAGGTTTTGTGGGTCAACTAGTCCAGTTTTCACTTCAGGCTTCACACGATGTTTCAGATACCCATGAGTCTCAGAGTACCCGCACCGGACAGCTTCCACAGCCACGCCAGCGGAGGGGTTACTTTGAGTGTAAAGATACCAGCCACATGATGAGATATTGTCCCAGACTCCGGGCAGATGGGTCACAACGGATTATTTAGGCTATAAGTTCTGCTCCAGTTATTGTTATACCTACACCGCCAGTAAGACAGGCGGGTAGAGGGCGCCAAAGAGAGGGAGGCCTGGCCCATTGATATGCTTTCTACGGTTGGGCTGAGGCCGTTGCACTAGATCATGTCGTTACATCTATGGTTTCAATTTGTTATAGAGAAGCATCATACTTATTTCGGTTCTGTTCTGTTTATCGGAGTGAGTCATCCTATCTTGTTTCACATATGGGTGTGTTTCGTGATTTGTTATGATGCTTATGTGTTTGTCCTTGTTGGGAGAGTTTATAGTGGTAGCCAGTGTCCATTGTTTTATTTTGTCCGCTATTGAGAGCTTTGAGACAAGACGTGAATTTCTGTTACCCATTAGGGTAGGTTTTGATGTGATTTCAGTATGGTTGGTCACGATTTGTGATTTAGATGCTCTACCGTTATGGGGTTTCAGTATGTGTTGTGATTTCATTAGCGAAATTGAATTAGTGGAAGGTTTAGGTAGGTATGGTGTGTATACTACTTGTGATTCAGAGCTAAGGATGGGATCCTCGCGTTTTCATGTAGTTTGATATGTTTAAACCGGGTTGCATGCCGCAGTAAAGTTATATTAGGATGAGATCCTTTTGATTAGTTCATATTTATTGATCCTCTCTTGTGGAGTCGATTCATAAGTATGGTAATGATAGGTAGTTGTGCATGTCGAGCTTGTTTGATAGTTCTCTCATGTTTTTCTCTTTACATATTCAGTCATTTTCGCGTTGTGCTTATTGCGTTTTAGCTTGAGAGGTAGGTGCCCAGGTGGCATTAGAGGTAACTTGATGACTCGAGTGAATGGTTATGACTTATGAGTTTCTCGTGTTTCTTGCATCGGTGTTAGTTTGTGAAGGTTTGAGACGAGCTTTTAGCTGAGATGAGATTAATTGTTGGTGCTGGATTTGATTATGGCAGCTATTGTGACCAGAGTTTTTGTTATGGGCATATGTGTGATGTGTTACGTCGTGTGAGTGCAGGCATGAGTTGTTGTAGTTGGTTGAGGCTGATAGCGTGTGTGGATGTGGGAATCGGGTCTTTTGGAAATGATTAGGTGGTGAGAATTTGGTTCTAAGGTTATCAGTGTGGGTGGAAGGAATAATCTTCAACTGAGATGGTGTTTTCGGGCATATGTGGATTGGTGTGACGTTGGATCACCCGCGAGTATATGTATAGTGAGTATATTCAGTGATTTGATGACTTCGGAATGGTTCTTGGCACGTTTGAGGAGGAATGTTTGTTTAAGAGGGAGAGGATCTAATGACCTGGCCGGTCATTTTGAGAATTAGCGTCCCGACCGAAATCTTAAGGTCTCCAGCATCTTCATTTTATGTGTTATGACTTGCGTGTGTGGCCGAGTTTAATTTTCGAATGATTCGGGATCAATTTGGAAGAAGGATTCTTGTTTTAGAAGCTTAAGTGGTGAGAGTTTACCGGAGTTTGACTTTTGTGTAGACAACTCTGGAATGGTGTTTTGATGGTTCCAATATCTTCGTACGGTGTTTTTGGGCTTAGGCGTGTGTCCGGATTTGGATGTGGAGGCCCGTAGATTAATTTAATGCATTTTGGCAAAAAATCTAAAAGTTGAATGATTGGAAGGTTGAGAGGTTTGATAGGGAGTTAGACTTTGTTGATACGGGCTCGGATTGCAATTCCGATAGTTGTATTAGCTTCGTTATGTCATTTGGGACTTGCATGCAAAATTTGACGTAATTCCGAGTTGATTTGATATGTTTCGGCGCGAATTGTAGAAGTTGAGAGTTCATTCATTAAGGTTGTTCAAGATTCTATATGTTGGTGTCTTCACACCTACGGATGAGGGACCACAAGTGCAGTGCCGTAGGAGCGGATATCTGGAGCACATGTACAACTTTGGTTGGAGAAGGCAGGCACCGCAAAAGCGGTCATCCGGTCGCTGAAGCGTAAGCACAAAAGCGCTAAGGTTGTCGCAGGTGCGAGGGTGGCGGAGGCTTGAGCAAGCGCAGATGCAGTGCCTGAAGCGCATATGCGAAAGGTCCTGTGAGCAGCGTTTCTCGCATGTGCGAGATTTTTCCGCGGAAGCGATCGTCGCATGTGCGCGTTTTTGTCCACAAAAGCGAAAATACTGGGCAGAAGGTTTAAATTCGAGGGTTTGGTTTCATTACTCATTGTTGGACCTAGGGAGCTTGGTTAGTGACGATTTTCTGTCGGTTTTTCAAGCAATTCATTGGGGTAAGTGTTCTTTACCCGAATCTCTTTGTATTTCATGAATGCATTGTTTTTTTCATCATTTAATTAGTGATTTAGGTTGGAACTTTGGGGGAAATTGTGAAAACTTCTTAGACTAAACTTTGGAGATTTGAAAGGCGATTCGAAGTCGGAATTGAGTAATTCTTGTATGGTTGGACTCGTTATCGAATGGGTGTTCGAATTTTGTAATTTTGGTCAGGTTCCGAGACGCGAGCCCCGGGTTGACTTTTTGAGTTGACTTTTTATTTCTCTTTCAAAATCAAAGCTTTATTATTCGAAATTGTTTCCTATGATTTTTATTTATGATGTTAAGTTCTTTTGGCTAGATTTGAGCCATCCTGAGATTGTTACACACGAGAAGGTCATTTTAGAGTATCGGTCTAGCTTTGAGGTAAGTATCTTGCCTAACTTTGTGTGGGGGAACTACCCCTATGGATTTGAGTCATTTGTGCTAATTGTGTTATGTGAAGGCCGTGTACGCGAGGTGACGAGTACGTACTTGGGCTTATTTGTAGAAATTTGACCATTTAGGGCTCTTAGGTTCTTATGTTCATTAAAAATGAAGTTGTCTTATCATGTTAAATCCTCCGCTTACTAAATTCACTCTTACGTGTCTTATTTGGAGTTGATTAATTCATGTTCTACCCTTGTTGCCAATAAAATTTTATGTTCCTTAATTGAAGTTGACGCCTCTTTTATTGACATGTTGTCTTTGCCGTAATTGCTTAACCTTAATTGAAGTTATTTTTATCTTTTCGGTAATTGATTAACCTTAATTGAAGTTATTGTTATCGTTTTCGTAATTGCTTATCTTTAATTGAAGCTATTGTTATCTTTTTTGTAATTGTTTAACCTTAATTGAAGTTTTTGTTGTCTTTCTCGTAATTGACTTAATCTTAATTAAAAAAAAATTATCTCTTTCATTATTGACTTATCCTTATTTGGAATCTTTGATTCATGATATCTCTCTTATCGTTGAGTTGTACTTATCTGGAATCATTGTTACACATTATCTCTCCCCTTATTGAGCTATTCTTGTCGAAACCATTATTATCTGTGGTTTCTTTCATTGTGAATCGTTCTTCCGTTTCTTTGTGTTCTGTAGTTCTTATGTTGATTTACTTTTCGTACTCTCGTGTTATTGTTGTTGATGTTGTTTACTCGGTGTCGTTGAGCCAAGATCTATCTGTGATGTGGTAATGAAATTGTTTTGACGAAAGGTTGTGGCATATTAGCACATGTGGTGAAAGACCTTATATTGTGTTGTTATGTTTTTGGCACACGTGATACTGTTGAGAGGATTGTCGGGGTGTTCGCACGTGAGTTGTCTGTGGTATTGCTATTATTGATATTAGCACATGTGGTGTGACAAGGCGGTCTATATATGTGGGTTTGAGCATGTAGCGAGACAAGGTGGGAAAATTATTATGCGCGTGCGGCAAGACAAGGGGGGGCATTTACTTTATTGTTGCACACGTGGCGAGACAAGGTCGGCTATGTTGGGGAATGATCTGTGATGACTTCAGATGGCTTGGGGGCATTATTACTGATGATATTTGTGTAGTGGTGTGCATACCTTATGTGAGTCATGCATTGTACGTTTTGTGGTGATTGGTTTTATGTGCCATTCATTGTCTCTACTTATTCTTGTTGACTTGAGTTGTGATAGGACACTTGCACAAGCATACACCTAATTAATCACCCATTTAGGTTTAAGAAGATGAATCATGATGATATTGACCATTTATATGTACTATCGTCTACCTGCCTTCTGTCCGTGCAGTCATGAGTCATTGTTAATGTTGTAACGCGAGTTGTCCATGCGGATATGAGACATTGTCACTCTCTTGGCACGTGAGTCGTCCGTGTAGTTGCGAATTGTAATGTGGGCACATGATGCCAAGAGATTTGGGTTCATGAATTGGGACCCGTGAAATGTGACTATTAGGTGAAGTACCTCGATAAATCCTTGAACAAATCGTATGTGGAAGCAGTTTCTCTTGATGAGTTGTTACTTGTTTTCTTTACTTGGTTTCACCGGACTTAAACTGTATTCAGCTTACTCCACGGCGTTATTACTTGTTTGTTCCCTGTAGCCAATTGTTGCTCTTAGTTTCCTATTACAAACATTGTTTGTTATTCTTATCATGCTTAGCTTTATATTGATATTGTTCCCTGTTAGTTTCACGTTTATACTTGTATAGGTTATTATGTCTAGTAGGTGTCTCGGTCGTTCCTCGTTAATAATTCATCCAGGTTAGTCTTGATACTTACTGGGTACCGCTATGGTGTACTCATGCTACGCTTTCTGCACATTCTTGTGCAGATTCAGGTACTTCGGAGTTGGTTGATCGCTAGCTAGTTGTTCGGGTTCTGTTGTGGAGACCCAAGGTATACCTTCCGTCGTGTTTGCATGCCTCGGAGTCACCTTCTGATATTGTACTCATACGTCTATTTCTATTTCGAAACAGTTGTACTTAACAGATTTTTCCTAGTAAACTCAATAGAGTTTATGACTTGTGCTACCGGTTTTGGGATTGTTGGCTTTGTATAAAAAAATTATGTTTCATATTTAATAGATGTTTGTTGAGTTTTCTATTAATTCGGTAAGTATTAGGCTTACCTAGACCCTCGGACTAGGTGCCATTACGACATCCTACGGATGAAAATTCGGAGTTGTGACACTCTCAATCGAATGATGTTGGACGAGCTACCTGGATCAATTAGCACACACTTAACTCGTAATGTATTAATAAGTACAGATATTACCAGTCCATCGTTGTGAGGTTGAATGACGCCCTTGGCGTCCTCGTTGATGAACAAGCTGGATACCTCTGGAACATAGTCTCGAGTTCGTTTTTCTCATGTGATAGAAACTTTGGTGCGTTTTATCATTGGCCCTTGTGGAACATCTGCTCCTCCGATGATCATGTTAATCACATGTTGAGGTTCTTCTTGCTCAATTCGTTTGTTGGCGTCCCTATTTTTTAAATGGCTTTTGACCCGCTCACTTAGGAATTCTCGAAGATGCCCATTGTTGAATAGACGATCCACTTATTCCCTTAACTGTCTATAATCCTCGGTTCTGTGACCGTGAATACTGTGATATTTACATATCAAATTGTGATCCCTCTGTGCGGGATCGGACTAGAGTGGCCTTGGCCATTTGGTCTCCTAGATGTGATTGATGGCTGACACTATACTCGGTGCATCCATGTTGAAGTTATATTCTAATAGTCTTGGGGCATCTTTAACCCCGGGTGATTTGTCGAATCCGTTTCTATTTGCCAAAACTCGATTGCTTGGACCCTGGTCACTTCTCCTATCGTTCATGTTCGGGTAGCGATTGGGTCAATTTCCCATTTTATCTAAGTTGTATGGCTAGTATCGATCTCGGGGTGGCCTCGACTCCTGATCCTCAATTCTTTTAGACTTGTCGTTTACGTTATTGGGATAAACCAACCTCGAGGGAGCTCCTAATTGGTCGTCCTCGACTCTGATCTTTGGCCGGTACTTGTTGTGGACATCGGCGCAAGTAACCATAGAGTACTCTACCAAGTTTTGCTTCAACTGTTGAGCCGCAACCGAACTTCGAGGGTTGAGTCCCTGAGTGAATGCCTGAGCGGCCCAATCGTCTACAACCGGGGACAAGTCCATCCGTTCCATCTGGTATATCGACAGGAATTCCCTAAGCATCTCGTTTTCCCTTTGCTTGACCTTAAACAGGTCCGATTTCCTTGTCTCAACTTTGATAGCGTCGGCATGGGCTTTAACGAAGGCATATGCAAGCATAGCAAATGAATCAATAGAATTTTGATATAATTTATGGTACTATATCATTTCTCCCTTGGATAAGGTTTTCCCAAATTTCTTCAGCAACACCGACTTGATCTCGTCATCCTCGAGGTCATTGTCTTTTATTGTGCATGTGTAGGAGGTCACGTGCTCGTTTGGATCTGTGATCCCATTGTATTTGGGAATATCAGGCATGCGGAACCTTTTCAGAATTGGTTTTGGTGTCGCGCTTGGGGGAAAGGGTTTTTAAATGAACTTTTTGGAATCTGACCCATTCAATATTGGGGGCGTTCCCGGAATCTGATCGACCCTCGAATTGTAAGTTTCCACATTCTTGCCGTTCGCCTCTATTTTCTTCTCGCAAGATTCCACCTGTTTTGTCAGTGCTTCGAGCATTTTCATCACCTCGGAAGTTTCACCGGGTCCGGATCCATCGGGTTCTGCGACAATTTGTTGCTCCCTCCGAGTATTCTCTCTAACCCATTTAGGTTCGTTCACTTTGTGTGCGTAATTTTGATTATGCAGTTGTGCTACTGTAACTTGCTAAGCTTGTAACATCTCAAAAATTAAATGTAAGCTAACTCCACCACCTCCCCCCTCGTGTGCCTCAGAAACCAATGGCCGAGGTGCCCCGTGAATGTTATTTTCGGAATCAGTCGGTAGGTTTATGTTGATAGCAACCTGTGAATTGGTGTCCACTGGGTCAATGACTGGAACGCCTTTAGGGTCGACAGAGGGCACGTCGTTGCTTGGCACTATGTTATTATTTTCACCGTGGTGTCATGACTCGGCGTCAACACTCAAGTGAGCAGATTGGGAATTTGACATATTGAATAATCCTGAAGTCAAACTTCAAAGAGCAAGCGTAAAATAGAGTGTGTTGTAAATATTCGTATTAAATTACCACTATTATCCTTTGCCCCATGGTGGGCGCCAAACTGTTTACCCTTCAAATGAGTAACAACTAAATTTGTATGCAATTTAAAAAATATGTGGTTTGATATAACATGAATGGTCAAAGAACGAAAAATAATTAAATTACAGGAAAATAAAACGATCAAATCAAATGTGACGAAGTAATTAAGGCTGACATTAGGTTTGAATGCCAATAACCAGTCCCGATCGAGCCCTCGGACTAGAGCTCGGATGTGACTGAATGGATGAACAGCTTAAAGAACACTTAAACAATTACTAAAAGACAAATGTAAACTTTATTGCTTTGATATACATGCGAACAGTAACCCAAAAAGGAAAAACTTCTCCCTTTCATATATTAGGGGAGTTTCAACCCTAGTACAAGTCTAAATGAGGTAAAAATTATTTTTCTTCCCTTTTCCCCTATAAAACACGATCCGCAGTTAATATCAGGCGTGATCCTCCGATTTGTGGGCCCCCTCGGCCTTACCCGAGCCAGCGTCGAATCACGTTGTCCCTCGTTTCTTCGTCGAGGAATCAGGAGTAACTTTATCCCCGATTTTACCCGTACAATAACTTACACATCAATGTTCAACAAAAATTTATTTATATATATATATATATATATATATATATATATTGCAAAAAATTTATTTTTACCTACTAATTACAAGTACAATAAAAAATTTGGACAAAAAAATTCAATTAAACGCCTTTCGAACTATGTAGCTCCGTTTATAGGAGAAAGCAATGTGAAATCTATCAATACAGAAGATGGAAACAATCACGAATTTTCCACAAGTAAGAGAACACTTCAGTAAAGTGAACAGCTTCCAATCTGGTCATTTGTACAATTCGAACTTAAGACTACTGGAGTTCTGCTAGTTTGGACCATACCTCGGTATTATTAGGACCACAAACAGTGCACAAAATTAAAGTCATGAGACAAGGAAATATGGCATTGGTTATTGACATTACGCTGCAGTTTATTAATATGGTAGAATCATATGAAAATCATGCTATTGTAAATAACTGTTTTCGTGACAAGCTTCTCTTTCTTAGCTTCACTTCCTTTTGCTTCTCTATGGTTATCTTTTGGCTAGTTTGGGATCAGCGGCGGAGTCAGAATTTTCATTAGGGAGATTTAAAATATATAAAAATAAATGTACAAAAAAGTTAAAAGATTTCAACATCTATTATATATATATAATTTTAAAAAATACGATCTTTTACATACAATGTAATTTTCCAGCGTATAAAACCCCTTCTATTCCCCTAGATTCGCCCTTGTTTGGGATCAAGGCGAATATTCAAATCTGTTAGCTTTGGCTCGAATCCAGCATATGTAATAAGAAACTCACTAAATAGCAAATAATTGATTTTCTTGAGTGCACTGTCAGATTATGAAGTGTGAAAATTAGTTTCTTTTTGTTTTTCTTTCTTTAACACGGTTCCTGTGGCAAAAACTCAACCAATGGAAATTTTATAGATTTTCTAGGTGATCCAGATTACGTCAAGTCTTTTTCTTATTTTCCCTTTTTGACGTACTAAAAATCTATGACGTGCAGTCACATATAACATAAGAATTTGTTTCCTCTAATTATGGAACTTTTAATCTTTATATTAGTTCTTTTTTTTATTATTCATCAAGATAGGAACTGCAGTTCAATGGTTGCGACAGAACACTATATGAAAAAAACTTATCTCATAAAATAAGGAGGAATAGTACTTGTTATCTTTCTGTATTCAAAATCAAAAAATCAGAAGACGTTTAGTTTAAGAAAGCAAATTTCGAGCCCACAAGTTTCTTGTGGGTCCTTAAGAAATTTAATCCCCTCACAATTGTCCAAGATTTTGGATTAATTCCTTCCAAGATAGAACGGAATAACTATTCTGTGATAGAGTCATTTTAAATCACATAACTTTGGTGAACTTAAATGGCGGAGCAAATAACACAAAATATTTACGTTTTGCTTTCAAAACCAATGCAGAAGAGAGAGGGAAGAGATTTTCAGATTCCATGGTGAAAGAATGAGGCTGAGTCTCTCTATTTATAGCCAACAAAGTTGAGTCCCAACAGGTTGTCACGACCGCAAATCCTAACAGGTCGTGATGGCGCCTATCGTGGAACTAGGCTAGCCAACCATCACATAACTACCCATTCGTTCGATTATAATAATTCAATAATGAACAGCCCATCAGGCAACCTCACAGTCACTCAATATCAGCCCGTCAGGCAACCTCACAGTCACTCAATATCAGCCCGTCAGGCAACCTCACAGTCACTCAATATTAGCCCAACAGGCAACCTCACAATCACTCAGTATCAGTCCCGCGGGCAATATCACTCATTAGGTACCTGCGATCACTGGGGGTGTGTACAGACTCCGTAGAGGCTCCTACAGCCCAAGCGCTATAACAAGCCACAGCATGGCATAAATCACTCACAATATTGGCCCGCAGCCTCTCGCATATCACAACATCCTCACAATAATGGCACACAGCCTCACTCAGTCAGACGCTCTCAACATGCCCTTCAGGCCATAAATATACCGGGTTCTCGACCCAAAAACAGTGTTTCATTTTCAATAAATAGTATCAAAATACTCTGAGTGTCAAAACAATTATCAAGAAAAGACTGAGTGAAAATCATAACATATCAGTGAGAAAAATAGTAAAATCAGCCTTCAAGGGGTAAACAAATCCGCACTAGGCCCCAAACACGGCTTACAGCCCAAATCACATCAAAATATATCAATACTATTAAGCATAGGCTTAAAAATTGGTTTCGCAACTCAATAGTTGCCTAATTAGGGAATATATTTCTAAAGTTCCAACATTTGCATTCCAAAACCCGTGAAAGGGTGCAGAGTCCGGGGTTTCATACCTTCAGGCCAGGATTTAAAGACATTACTTACCTCAAACTAGCCCGGAAACTATTCTGCAATACGCTTGCCT